>JALPQI010013139.1:0-37042 GCA_025490895.1 Thaumatotibia leucotreta
GTATTTTGTGCAAACGTATGCTTTATTTAGTGTACTTACTTATGTGACACATATTGACCTATTTTTTAAGTTGGGAATATTATACATTGTAAATGGATAGCTATAGTTTGGCTAGGGGTGTACTCAGACTCACCCGAGGCACAGATCGAGATTTATGTACCTAACCTACATAGATAATTATATCGTCTCTTTCTTACCCTATTGGTATCGACTCAAAAGAAGCGATTTCTTCCTACTATATTATATATTAGTGTTAGATATATTTCTATCTAGTTTTTACGGGTCAGATATTTATTTACCTAAAATTTGTAGATGCAGTGGGTACCTTAACTAATCTGATAGGCTAGCAAAACAGATCTGACGATCTTCACGTAATAATTCTCACTTCTCAGCGTTTTTAGGGCGAACCCCGACCCAAATAAAATAAAACTGTCATCACAAAATCACATCTCAGTTCAAAAAAACGCGTGGTCACGTGAAATCGAAATTCGTTTGCGGCGGACCACCCACCGAGTCTTTAATTGCCTAGGCAAACATTTATTAGGAGCCGAGTCCTGTTGGGGCAGGTCGTTAGCACCTGAGACTCGCATAAAAACTAGCTGAAACACCAAGGGAGCAAACTAGGGACTCCCATTTTGGTCTACGGCTTTTTGTAAATTTTGTACCCTATTGCTTCGCTTAGACGGACTAAACAACACAGATGGACGGACAAACTTGACGTTTACTTAATAGAAAAATTAGAAAAACATGGGTTTCTGATCCTATTTGAAATGCTATTAAATGAAAACTTATAATATACCTAAGTACTCGTAGTCACGGCTCAAGAATTATGATAACCCGTGTTCAAAAATCCAGATGAGATGTAATACCTACTATTTAATTTTTATTTAGGTTATTTCTATAGTTTTTGTTTGCTTATAGTTGCTTATATTTCTGTTTTTTTCTGAGAAAACGTAATTTTTAAAGGCTATGATAATTGGCATGCAGTATAAGACTTTTATTTTATTCTATTTCGGCAGAGCAAGTCTGCTCGACTTCGCTGGCTCGGCCATGTGGAGCAAAAAAAGGTCCACCTGCTATGCTATTCTCTTATTGACACATTCGACGCTGCGTTCGTCAACGAGCTCG
Organism: Thaumatotibia leucotreta; assembly: GCA_025490895.1. Classification (NCBI taxonomy): domain Eukaryota; kingdom Metazoa; phylum Arthropoda; class Insecta; order Lepidoptera; family Tortricidae; genus Thaumatotibia; species Thaumatotibia leucotreta. The sequence continues at coordinate 1,129 of JALPQI010013139.1, forward strand.
ATGTCGAGACAGCCTTGTCTAAAATCCTAGCTGTTTGATGTGACATTAGGAATCGAGGCTGTGAGCGAGGTTGTCGGCGAGTTCGTCGCTGTTTTTCGTTAGAGAATACGAAGTTCATACATTAAACGTCAAACTTTCGACGCAATGTAACTACATTGCGTCGAAAGTTTGACGTTTAAGCTGCAGCTGGAACTCAGCTCACACCGCATTCGTCGCCGAGCACTAGTGTCGTTTAAGTTTAAAGTACATTAGTGAATACCATTTTAAGGCTCGACGCTGCCGCAGCACTGACACAGCGCTGACAGCAAGGCGGTTTCCTTAGTGAATAACACTGCTGGGCCATCCTAGTGGACGGCGTCCGGTGGGGCGACCTAGATACCGATGGATCGAGGAAGTCCAAAAAGACTTGTGTCAGCTTCAAGAAGCCGAGTTCGATTGGCGACAAGCTGCCCAGAATAGGGAGGACTGGCGGACTTAGTGTCGGAGGCCAAAACTTCGGGTCGCTGAGCCAGCGCAGTAAGTTAGTAAGTAAGTATAAGACTTTTCGTCGACACGAGTTACCCTTGAGCACTGTCAGAAATAATCCACTACGAGTAGGTATGACTAGGCTAGGGTTGTATCGTGAACTGAATTTTGGTTTGAATTCGATCCGCAAGTAGATAGCGGTAAATTAAATATCAATAAAAGAGAACTTGATAGATAATAAGTAGGTATATCCTCCAGTTTCATCGTTTTTCAGCCTCCGTAGCCTAGTTGGTAGTGACCCTGCCTACGAATCTGGAGGTTTCGGGTTCGAATCCCGGCGAGGGCATTATTTGTGTATTTATTTATCACAAATATTTGTTCCTTGGTCAGGGCTGTCTATGTATTTAAGTAGGTATTTATATGTATCTCTCTATTGTATGTATCGTCGCCTGGTACCCACATCACAAGCCTTAATTGAGCTTACCGTGGGACTAGGTCGGTTTGTGTCGTAAGATGCCCCAAGATATTTATTTATTTATATCCTAGATCAGTTCGCTGATTCACTATCGTTCCTGAAATCTGTACAGTTGAACCTCATTCTAACTTAAAACATAGAACATAAACTAAAATCCTGAAGATCCTAAACGTACAAATGTTTCCTTGTTAAGTACAATAACACGTGAACTGCGGGGGTGGTGCATCTAATTAATGTGAGATGGTGGGGGGGGGGGGGGCAGTACCCGGTAGCGGGCGTTAAGTGCCTCTCGCGGTAAAACCATCATAAACTTGAGGCTCGCCCGGAGAGGGACCGTCGGGTCGAAAAGTCACTCAAATAAATATTTAGAAAATTGGCTGTTTGTGGTGTAACCTGGAATAACAAAAAGTACTTATGTTCAACAATTTCATCGGAGCTTTTACTGATATACAACATCGTGTTGGAAATGTTGATAACGCTGGCTATGAAATTTATAAAGCCATGTTCCTTAAACACACTGCTCTGATCTGATTCTTTGTCAGTCGATCTTTTTCTTGTAAACATGTCATAATGTTTATAGAAAAGAATTAATAATTAGGTATTTCTGCGTTTTCACTCTGACGTCATAAACTTTTAAAAGAAGATGGGCCTAGCCCAGCAGGCAACCAACTTTCAGGTCACCTCCTGCACCTTGCTGGGCGGTTTCCCCTACTGAACAAAAAAAGAACATAAAGATAACTTTTAGTTCCAAATACAATAAATAAACAGAAATAGCTTGACCCGCAATGTAATGTATTATGCAATCTCGTTGACAGGTAATTTGAAAAGCGATTGTCATCGTAAGTATCATAACTGTCTAAAAAAATGTCGAGAGCACCTTTGCTAATCAGAAAGAAAAATAATTGGGATCACATTTCGTGTAAGTATAACTTAAAAATCCTCGTTATTTTATGATCACATGAATTAATCCTATGCCGTATTAGTTTTAATCTCTATAGAGCTATACAGACCAAAAATAGCATTCCCGCTGCCAGTGAGCTTTTTGGAAGCAGAATACTTTCAAAAGTATTATCTATTGTAATTAGTTACAGTAGCACTTTGTACGTATTAAAAAAAACTTTTCTGAGACTTCCAAAAACCTAGAGGTCTTAATTTGAGTTTTTGAGTCCCAACACCTCACGGGCAACGGGAATGCACTTTTGGTCAACCTGTGTAGAGTGTAAAACTATACAGTATAGTTATAATAAGTATCTATAGTGTAATTTTGGCCATCTTATATAAGGTTGGTACTTTTGTCGGCCTCTGTACCGCGCCTAGACCACCATGCTCGAGCGTTCAGGAGCGTCTCAGTCATGAGTGCTCACATCCTATACGGCTGCGGGCTAATCGAACAGCTGATTATGAACACAGCCATAACTTGCTTCCATAGGCTTCAATATTGAGATAACCTTTCGCGAATCGTCGGGTACACCCAACCGATTGAAACCTACGAACAAATAAAACATGGAAGCCGCACGCCATATTAAATTGCCTTTCAAAAACGGTCCTGAATTTTAGTTGACAAGTGTCACCCCTCTTCAATGCATCACGGTAATCAATTTCAATATTAACCTATAAAAACTTAAACCGCCATTTAAAAATAGTTGTGATTGGTCCGTCAAAGTTTGTATATTCTATAAACATTTGTCAAAGATTTTGCGCTGAAATATGCGCGGTGTTACGAAAAGCGCTATGTCCTGCCCATCTTGGCACAATTGAACAATTGTGTTTGTTGGCATTTTTGAGCTGGCGTTAGAAGTCCATGTTATGTATGGTCGCAAATTGAAACCTCAAGCCACTCAGGAACCACGTCAAAGTAACGTTGTCAATCAGATTGTAAAACATTTCAAACTAGTTTTCATTTTGACATGGTCCTAGAGTGACCTACGGCTACAATTGGTTGAGTGTACTTACCCTCATGACTTTGAAATTATAAAGCTAAAAAATATATCCGTAAAGCATAGATACATAGTTCGTCATAGTAGTAAATCGGATATTATTTTCTTTAGGGGACAAGTTGACCAGACGTTTTAATTTCCATATACAAAAACAGAGCAGGTATCAATAGGTATACCTAGGTACCTATATTTAGTTATCATGATTGCTTATGATATGAAATGAATAAAAAAAAACCCAGCGCGAAGGTCTGTAAATAGTGACCCTTGGAAAAAAAATAATCTTTAATTAAATTACTCTCTTAGTATGAAGAGTTTGTGTGGAAACTGAAGGCAGCTGGCAGGGCAGCAGGTCAGGGCTACCAAACACTAAAGACCACGCTAACATCCCCTACAACTAAGGTATTTTTCTCCAACTCCAAAATAGGCGTGTTTTGTTCCAGTAACAAAGTTTTCTGATTTTCGTAAGCATTTTCAATAGATAGAAAGAACAAAAATGGTATGGAAAAAATCGCTAAATCTATCCCTAAACATTATAAACCCCTAAAAAACCCCTCAGTCCACATATACCTCCAAAATTTAGGGATGAAGCCCCTAAGTTGGTAGCCCTGGGCCAGATTCGCGCATAGGTATTATGCTTAAACTTTATATTGCTGAAAACATAAATCCTAAGAAACAATTGAAGTCTTTAGTTTTTTAGTAGTAGAAAAAAACTAGAGACTTCAATTGCTTGTTCAAACTTTTTGACTTGTTTATTCTTATACAATCTGATATGTTGCTTTTAAACAGTCAATCAAACAAAACAATGTATCTATGTACATACACATTTGCGTAATTTTGGCGGAACTAACAGGTATCTAATTGCGCACACAATTTGTTTGAGAACATAATCGATATCGGCAATCGATGCCAATTTGCTCATCGATTTACACAGTGCATTATCGATGGTGTACGAATTTATCAGTACGTAGAAAAACATGTCAATAAATTGACAGGTCATTTTGTAAAGTCTGCTTGTTGACGTAACAAGAAGCGCATTACCGTCACCTGTCATGTTTTAAGCCTCAGAATAAGATCCCTAGGAGGGTTTCAGAAGTTTCAGAATAGTACATTAGCATTACACAAGTGCGAAAAACATGAAATTCGGAACAAAGTGGCGATGTTTTAATAAATCGAGTTACGAATTTCCTTTTTTCACGTGTTTCGTACGACGTCTTTTAGTACAGATGGCCCTCCGAAGTTTTGGACCTGACGTAAAATGAGCCACTTCTAGGACTAGAGCCTAAAAAAGGCACGATCTGTACTAAAAAGGTGTTTTTTTTATATGTCCCACCCTCTAGGTACCACTCTGCTCCTGCACTCTTGCGACCCTCCCCAGGTCATCAGTCCACCACAATCGAGAACCTTTCCAGCCCAATGGCCACCGGTTCTATGCTCCCCGCTCAGAGAACTATATCGGTTATTTAGTTCTACCGCGGATCCTTGCGGATGGTGTGATAGAAACACTTAGAACGATGAAAAAATCAAATCAGTATATACATAGGTTGCCTTTTATGTTTCGGGATTTGAACGAACTAGGGTTGCCATCTGTCAAATGAGGTTTAAAAAGTGTAGTTCCAACGTTTTGGCGGCAATATTAAGAAAAAAAAGTTTTGTCACTGATCGTATTTTGTTTTTAACTGTCAATTGAAAAAAAATTGCATCAGGCTGCCATGGAATTAACTCGAGAACATTTTCGGGCGATTATTTTTTACAATTTTCGTCGCGGCCTCAGTCAGCAACAGTGCATAGAAGAACTTTTTTCAACTTTTGGAGATGAAGCACCATCAAGGACGAGTGTTTATCGTTGGTTTGCAGAGTTTGTTCTTGGCCGAAGTTCGCTTGAGGACGAAATCCGCGAAGGTCGTCCAAAATCAGTGGTTGTCCCGAAAAACATTGACGCTGTGCGTGAACTAATATTGCAAGACCGTCACGTGACATATCGAGAGATTGAGGCGTCCTTGGACATTAGTGGGACCAGCATACAAACAATATTGCATGACCATTTAGCTGTCAAAAAAATTTGTTCGCGGTGGATACCACATAATTTGACCGGTGATCAAAAACAGGCTCGCGTGGATTGGTGTAAAGAGAAGCTTAAAAAATATAACGGCGGGACTTCAAAACATGTCTACGATATCGTCACAGGTGACGAATCGTGGATCTACTCATATGAACCCGAAAATAAGCAGCAGTCGACAGTGTGGGTCTTTCAAGGCGAGCAAAATCCAACAAAAGTTGTTCGTGCACGAAGTACTGCAAAACAAATGATTGCCTGTTTCTTTGGGAAAACCGGATATATTGCGACTGTTCCTTTGGAAAAGCGTAAAACAGTTACTTCTGAATGGTACATAACCATTTGCCTGCCAGAAGTGATTGAAAAATGCCGGGAAGCCAATCGCCAAAAACGAATTATACTGCACCACGATAATGCGAGCCCACACCAGTCGGCACAAACATCCGCCTTTTTGAAAGCCCAAAATATTGATTTAATGGGTCATCCACCGTACAGTCCTGATTTGGCTCCTAATGATTTCTTTTTGTTCCCACACATCAAAAATAAACTGCGTGGTCAACGATTTTTGACACACGAAGCAGCGGTCGACGCGTTCAAAACGCACGTTTTGGAGGTGTCCCATTCGGAGTGGTCGGACTGCTTTCAAAATTGGTTCTACCGTATGAAAAAATGCATAGACCTTAAAGGAGAATACTTTGAAAAACAATAAAGTCAATTTTGTTAACATAAACTTGTTAATAATTGGAAATCCCGAAATATAAAAGGCAACCCTCGTACTTAGGTATTATTGGCTTCTTACCCTCTTATTCATAAACGTGAAACTTAGCAGGCTACTAACTTTTGTTGGTCCCTTTCGCTCATACAGACATATTGATAAGACTGAAAGCGACAAACAGTACTTACTTAGCGGCTTGTTAATTTAGGACTTAGGAGACGTTTATCAACAAAAAGATTAGTGTATATTTAAAACCGGAACCTCCAATATTTCGGTATGCTTTATATCTACTTGCATAATTTAAAAAAAAAATGTGGGGAAAGTTCCTATCATTACACATGCACATGCTCTCATCAACAGCGACACTATAAACTAAAACAATAATCTCAAAAGCCCCGTCCAGTGTCGCTATTTAAAGGTTCCCACTCCTTGTTCAGCGGTAAGGGCTATTCACTTTGCAGTGCGTTGGCCATTGTTCATCTCAAGTTAGCGAGTGCACCGTGAGTTCGAGGATTCATGTTTTTTTCGTACCATAGTAGATGTTAAATAATGAGAGATGGTTTAGTTGTATAATTTCATGATTTTCTCATAAGACTACCTGTTTTATGATACAATCTTGGCTAGGAGTAATTTTGCGTTACAGAGCTGGATTTATAAATTATGAAATGTCATTAAGATACCTACGTAGCAGCCGGCTCAGAGACATTTCAACTCTGCAATGCTTAATATAAGAATGTCTCAGTATAAGTCGAACGGTTAGCATAAGCTCAGCTTTCTTCCACCACACTGTTGGTCACACACTCATAGGGTGAGTATAAAATCGCCCTATGAGTGTGATCGTATCAAATGTATCAAAACCTTAAGCGTCTCATATTATTGTCACTGTGGCAAGGTGATACATAAATAATTTCGCAAAATAAGCTTTATAGTAAATTAGTAAGACATGCTTGCATAAGTACATTGGAATACTAGCCAGGGGTGGCCACAGCGGGATCCCACGCTCCCATTGTTCGCCGCGTGCGCACTTGAAAAACAATCAATGCGCGAGGGGAGGAAATGTGAATATTCTAATTGGGATAACAGATAAAAAATGTTTAGGATCTGGGTGCTTAGCCAAGTTGCCAATCGCTAGCGCTTGCTAGCGCATCGTAGTTTTCCCTCTTTGTCGCACTAATATGAAGGAGTGACAGAGAGGGAAAACTACGATGCGCTAGCAAGCGCTAGCGATTGGCAACTTGGCTAAGCATCCTGCTGTATTATCAGTTTGGAGCTGCGACCATATATAACATGGACGTCTCACGCCAGCTCAAAGATGCCCCCAAAAACAATTGTTCAATTGTGCCAAGATGGGCAAGACATAGATAGCACTTTTCTTACCGCCGGGCCTATTTCGGCGCAACATCTTTGACAAATCCTTATAGAATATAGCCAATCAAAACTTTGATGGAACAATCACAACTATTTTTAAATGGCGGATTACGTTTTTATAGGTTGATATTGAAATTCATTACCTTGATGCATTGAAGAGGGGGTGACACTGGTCAACTAAAATTCAGGACCGTTTTTGAAAGGAAATTTAGTATCGCGTGCGGTTTCCATGTTTTATTTGTTCGTAGGTTTGGAGGTAATAAGACTTAGACTCTTGAAGTCACCCATAGATGAAGACCCAGTCCTAAGATAGCTAGTCATAGAAGCCTAAGATAGATAGTTAGTCCTAAGATAGATAGTTAGTCCTAAGATAGATAGTTGTCCATCAAAATTGGCCGTTTAGTATGAAACGTATAAGCATGAGTACGCATGCGGAAAGCTGGAGGCTAGGCGGTCTCATACAAAACTGTAATTAATTATCTTATGAAGGTTCTCTTATTATTGTCAGCCTCCGCCGTAGCCTAGTTGGTAGTGACCCTGCCTACGAAGCTGGAGGTTCTGGGTTTGAATCCCGGCGAGGGCATTATTTGTGTATTTATTTATCACAAATATTTGTTCCTTGGTCATGGCTGTCTATGTATTTAAGTATCTATATGTATATATCTATTATATATATCGTCGCCTGGTACCCACATCACAAGGCTTAATTGAGCTTACCGTGGGACTAAGTCGATTTGTGTAAAGATGTCCAAAAATATTTATTTATTTATTCATATTTAATTTGCTTGACGTATAATTGCTTGAAAAAATTAAATTAAATAATATTCTAACAAAACAACGAATACGAATATGGATATGTAACAAAATCAATATTTCAGTACAGTTGGTGCTTTTTTTACTCGGTAGTGCGATAAATAGTTCATTTCTTGTCAGGTCCAAACATTGGAGGGCCATCTGAAAAACGTTGTACGATGCGAAAAGGAAATTCGTAACGAATTTATCGCCTATCGTTTCGAACTTAATTTTTTTCACACTTTACTATTGTAATAAAAAATGAAACAAATCCGCGTACACAATATCAATGTCCATTTAAAACGTACGTGTATCTACAATATTTAAAGCGACCTAACATGAATTAAAATCAAGACTTAACCCGCCACTGCCCGCAGCGCAAATTAATTTCGTATTACGACTGTTAAGCGTTCCCACAATCGGCAATACACGGGCATTAGTCGTCCCTCGGGCACTTGGGGGGTTGAGAGGGATTACCGGCCCTCTGCAGTCTTATTGGAGCGAGACACAAGATGATGAGTGTCTTTTCAAAAGGGCTTATTTCCAGTTGTAACTTTTTTTGGGAAATTGAGAAAAACATAAATCCACGGTTTTAATTTCGATATTCTTTCTGTGTTTTTGATATAGTACTTAAGTGAGTTGATATAAATGTTATGCCACTAAATATATTGCTTTATCAATTTAATTATTAAGTTAATATACCATACATTTTAAAAATTAAGCCTTTTTGATGCGAAACTTTTAGAATTAAGCCGTTTTGTTGTGGCCTTGTGAGTTTATCCAGTAATACACAAGCTGTTTTTCAAGGATTTTTTACAAATCCCTCATTCCTACAAAAAGTACTTAATAATAAGTTATTATAATAAAATATTATACACTTCTAAAAGCTCGTATCATTTTCTTAGTATATGAGAGAAATAGGCCCTTTTGATACGGACTTTGATATTTTAACATTTTGGAAAACAAGAAGAGGCTTATTCGAACTTGAAATTCAAAACATACATGTATTTCTCTACTTTTAGCAAAACTACATTCATAGTTAAAAAAAAGTTTAAAGTGGAAATAAGTCCTTTTGAAAAGTCACTCCTCAGATGTTAGATAGGTACAGTCACGTCTAATAATATGTATACATTTTGGAACATAATTATGTCAAAGGCTAAAATCATCAATTAAGGATCAAAATCGTATACATATTATTAGAGCCGACCGTACGGTCGTCATCAGGGTGTTTATACAAGTTGCCAATCATCATCATTATCAGCCTATGATAGCCCACTGCAGGACGTAGGCCTCTCCTATTAACTATTACAGACGCATTAGGAGGTAAATGCCCATAATCGCCACGCTGGGCAAGCGGATTGGCGATCGCAGCAATGTGTCCACTATGATGATCAATCTTTTATCAAATAATGGTGACACTTCAATCTCTTAGTCGACTCTTACGACACCCGCGGGAGGAGTTGGGGTGGTGACAAAATGTATTCTTACTGCCGTCACCACACGGCTTGCCACCAAGTTGCCAATCGCTAACGCTTAATCGTCAATCGCAAACGAAAGGCAGCTAACTATCTTTTTTGCACTAATAGGAAAAGTGATAGAGAGGGAAAACTACGATACGCTACTAAGCTAGCTAACTTGGCTAAGCATCCAGATACATATATATCTCTAGATATACTCGTATCTAAGCGTCCGAAGCGAGCAAAAATATCTGAACACGCCTCTATCGTTATGGCAATAAAGACGTGTTCAGATATTGTTCATGTAAGATTATCTGATGGCGACTCTGGGTACTCACTAGAGTAGAGTAATAAACCTATTTTCATGTTGTAAGGGAAATTTTAGATTTTTTGAGTCCTTAGATAAAAAAATCTTGGAAAAACTTATTCCTTTTTAGGGTTCCGTAGCCAAAATGGCAAAAACGGAACCCTTATAGATTCGTCATGTCCGTCTGTCCGTCTGTCACAGCCAATTTACTCGGAAACTATAAATGCTACAGTAACGAAATTTGGTAAGGATATGTGTTGTATGAACCGTTACAGGAATGTGATACTAAATTGTAAAAAAAAACCATTGGGGTGGGGGCCCTCCATACATGTAACTGAGGGATAGAATTCTTTTTTTAGTTGTACATAAGCGTGTGGGGTATTAATATAAAGGTCTTTGAAAATGATATGAAGGTTTATCCATCACATTTTTATTTAAGCAAATCGTTTTCGAGATAACAGGTCTCAAAGTCTGAAAAATGTGTCCCCCCCCCCCTCTATTTTTTAAACTACGCGATATAAAATTCTGAAAAAAATATATGTTATGCACATTAATATACTCTGTCAACGATTTTTGGTTTGATAAAATTATATCCTATAGTTTTTGAGGTAGGCTGATTTAACTGTATTTTTTTAATAATAAATTGATAATGGTACGGAACCCTTTGCGCGCGAGTCCGACTCGCACTTGACCGGTTTTATTAAATTACAATTCCTATGAATAAAAAGGAACCTTATACCATTTTTTTCCATTTATTATATAAATTACAAATATTGGATGTCATAAACCTACCAAAAATAATATCGATTTGCTAACGCCGAAGGTAGGATTGGTAAACTCCGTATGACTACTTAAAAACGCATTTGAAAATGCAAACATTATTTTTTTTAATAATTAAAAAAAAATGTTATTTATTCTGGAAATAAAGTGTTAATATAATAATATAGTAATATATATTTTTATACTTGTCAATGACGACATTGTTCGGAAAGAGATGAATTTTAAGATTTGAGGGAGTATGAATGTTTTATAGTTTTAGTTACAGTGACAAGTATGACAAACACTGATTTGTTGCTGAATGTATACAGTGTGTTACCATGACCCAGGCTTTTACGAAAATGGGTAATAATACGCATTACTGGCAATCGTTTTCAAGTATTAAGAGTTGACAAATATTTAAATTAACTGAACAATTATTTTTATTTCGTTCGAACGATCAATGTAACGCGTGTACTGCTTAGTTGTCAAACGTTGCGAGTGGCTGCGATCTGTCATTGTCAAGTGCCAATTAACGATTTATTTTGAAGTACATTGCTTCTCAATTAACTTTTCTTAGAAAGATAATTACTTTTAAAATTAGGATTTTTAAACAAATAATGCACATGGTTTGGCTAAGAATCTGCATCTCAATCCTCGGTTCAAATAAAAGCCTGCATCATGTTAACACACTGTATATCTTTTTGTCTTTCCCTTCGAAATCATGCCAGCCTTACCTAATATGTAATACCAGGGGCCCATTTCTCAAAAGCTTGTAACTTGTAATACAAGTGGAATTCTCTTCTTGACACTATTAATTAGATAAGGACTGCTGCTTGTATTACATGTTACAAGCTTTTGAGAAATCGGCCCCAGTAGGTAGCCATGTAAAATCATAATATCCCTATAATCCCTTTTCTAGCAGTATTACAAGTGCGTTGCTGACCTTTAAGATGGGAATACGATCGTAACGCGCGGAAATACCTCAGCCGACAAATCATTATAGAGTTTAGCTGTGCGAGGCAGGAAATTTCTAGAAAAACGCACAGTTGAGGGCTGCCAAACATCTAAGATAGCATCAGCCGTGTGGTGACGGCAGTAAGAATACATTTGTCACCACCCCAACTCCTCCTGCGGGTGTCGTAAGAGTCGACTAAGGGATTGAAGTGTCACTGACCATTATTTGATAAAAGATTGATGATGGGCAGCAGCGTCATCATAGTGGACACATTACTGCGATCGCCAATCCGCTTGCCCAGCGTGGCGATTATGGGACTTTACCTCCTAATGCGTCTATCTATCCGCATAGTTAATAGGAGAGGCCTACGTCCAGCAGTGGACTATCATAGGCTGATGAAGAAACATCTAAGATATTGGTGTCTCAATTGAGTGTGAGAGGATGATTCTGTGCGGCGGTGGGACATGTTTAAATGAATGGTTAGGTCAAGCGAAGCGTTACATACGTATAACATAATTATATCAATCTATTTATTTTATCCATCTTCACAAGTATACGTGTGTTTTCGTTATGAAACAGCAAAGGAAACAAGCTCTTGAGAGATCGGGGTGGGGAGGCAGAGTACCTGTGCGTGCGCGCACGTTACCTGACCTAGGAAAACAAACATGGCGGCGCGATGACATTAACGAGGATATGCCTTTCTTGATGTCCAAATGGCTGAGTAAAGAACCAGGGTGAGTTCCTTAGCCAATAAATTAGGTAGGTACAGTCGAGGAAAGTGAATATTTAGCACTTTGCGGTTCAAGTCAATTTGGTTGTGTTGTATTTACTAAGCACGTCTAATGTAAAATGAGCCATAAACTGCTAATCATTCAATTTCCTCGACCGTACATAATATGTCCAAGAATAAGACTAGTCCAAATATTCCAAATCAGTACTACAACAGGGCTACTGCCACTTCAATGTATCGATGTATCTATATTGAAACGTATCTATTACTTATCCACAAATAATTTAAATTATCGATTATCCTGATAATAATACAATAATTAGCATTATGTTATTTTCAAACGTTATCATTTTTGTATGAAATTAATAGAAACCAACTACAACACACACTTAACTTAATCTGTTATAGATAAGACTTTTTATTGAGCTAACAATTATATATTTGACCAAAAAAGTTGTGTAAAAAGTGGTCCACATAATCATATACTTGGTTTTCAGAGTGTGCCGTATCCACACTAAACTACCCGTATATTAAGTGTGATATTTTCATATTTTTGGTGGTGATTTTTTGTGTGACACGCTAAGTGGTGTGATAGAGACCACCCGCGTTGGAAAACCTCCGCTTTTACGACAAATACTTGTACCTACCGGCTATTGTATATTAACGTTTATTTTTATATCCGGACTTCAGGATTTGGATTTTGACCATCTTTGGTGACGAGTGTTTGCCAAGTAAGTATAATCTTAAGAATGGAGAAGGGTCTGGCGCCGAAATTTTGACAAAATATACCTATCTAGTTAAACCAAATAAGCGATGAAAAAACTGAACGGAAATAAGCGATAGAAAATAGGTACGTATTTAAGATTTCACGTATCATATTATTTTTCGCAAATATTTTGGTAAAATGTTGCACAGTGCTATAGTAATTCAGTTAGAAGTGTTAGAACAAATAGAATAATACATTTTTTATTGAGAAACAAACAGTCGTACAGTTACAATGAACAGATGACTAAGAAAATATCAAACAGACCTTTAGTTTCATGAATTTACAGATAAAAACAATACTTCACTAAAGTTACAAACCATCGTGAATTTATGGAACATGAGATTAAGAACTGTTTCCAATTAAGTAAAAATTACAGGGTTGAGATTTATGAACTAATACGGTGTAGTTATTATTATATAACATCATATTTTATATTTACATAATTAATATGTCAATTGTATTCCTGACAATGTCTTATACCTACTCATAAAAATACCAATAACATGTAAAATATTTTCAGTCAGCAGAATTAATGTATGAGTAACGTCGCAAATATTCAACAGAACGTGATAAGCATGACTGTTCCACAATTATTATGGTCATATTATATATCTGTGGTGGTAATTGCAAATGTACATTGGAAGTACATACTACTAAATAGCACGTCCACATAAGGCACCGTGCCGGACCGAAGGTTTTCCATATTAGCCATCTTCTTTTTGGCAATTCATCGAGTTAACACGCTGTAAATACGCATGTAAACTTACTAATGTTGCCATAAAATTAAAGAGAAATATTATATTGGGTTGTATGTCGAATACTAAGGTGCTTTGGAATTGTCTTTCTAAAGCTGTGAGGCATAACAAACATGCACGAAAGGACGTAAGGGTGGATTGCACCTAGTTGACCTAGTCGTCTGTCAGCGTTAAATCGTTAACGAGTAATCTACTGAGGTTACTCGTAGATAAGTGAAGGATACTCAGTAGTAATGTTAATCACAAGGTATGATCATGATCGACCTGTCAAGCCTGGTGGTGTAACCCACTTCTTAGTCTTGAACAACATTCGTAACTTACCTACCATCAAAAACTAGTGATAGGTACTAGTGACTCTGCTGGGAGTTTTCTTTATTCTTCCAGATCCAGACGTGTTCGGGCTCATTCGAATCAGAATCACGAGCTTATTCGATCTAAGCAATAAAAAATAATGTCATAAAAATTCCATTACGTCACGTTTTTTTCTATGAACTTACTACTAGCGTCGCGTAACGGAAACTCAAATTTTCTATGAAAATTATGGATCCTACAGGATTGAGTAGATTTTGGAAAGATTATTCAATCACGCTATATTTTAGTTACCTTTAGGTTCACATGTTGGCAGGACCGGATTTAGAGGTTGAGAGGCTTCGGGGCAACAAAGGAATGGAGGCCCCATGGCCCGCAATTAATTTCCAAATAAAGTAGAGACATTTTTTCAGTCATGTTTTTCAGCAAATATTTTTTTGTGGAATCAAGTATACTTTATTTTATTATTTAAAATAAATATAATCGGAAACGAGAATTATCTGGAATACAATTTTAGGGTTATCGAACAGAATCTTCCGAGCTTTTTTCGCCGAAAAATTGTTGATGATTTCGCTGAAATTGAGTTTTTGGAGTAGATCACTTTCAGTACTAAAAAAAAAAATACTAGTGTTTACTAGTTGGAATAAGATTTTTTTTTTTCGAATTCTCTATTGTGGGGGCCCCTCTTTTGTGGAGGCCCCAGGGCTGTAGCCCCGGTTGCCCCCCCTCTAAATCCGGCCCTGCATGTTGGTACCAAACGTGATAAAGCCAAGTTTCCCGAAAAGGGCCGACAAACGAGTCGGCCATTAGTGCTGTTTACTCAACGTACCAAGACTGAAAGTTGACCAACCTTGCGGTTAACCGGTTGGATAACCTCTTAATTCCTTATCTTAAAATGAACGAATGATAGATGGGATTTAAATGAAATTATACAATTGTTTTGATACTCATTTTATTTAATAACTTACAGAAATAGTAGTTTACGCTAACGATACGCGAAGATATCTAATCTACCCTGGAGTCTGATTCAATTGAATAGTACAAAACTCGCATTTTCACAGAGATGATGATACACTGATGACGCCGTGTGGTGACGGCAGTAAGAATACATTTGTCACCACCCCAACTCCTCCTGCGGGTGTCGTAAGAGTCGACTATGGGATTCAAGTGTCGCTGACCATTATTTGATAAAAGATTGATGATGGGCAGCAGCGTCATCATAGTGGACACATTACTGCGATCGCCAATCCGCTTGCCCAGCGTGGCGATTATGGGCATTTACCTCCTAATGCGTCAATACGCATAGTTAATAGGAGAGGCCTACGTCCAGCAGTGGACTATCATAGGCTGAGTATGTGAGATACACTGGATATTATTTTTATAGAGGTCTTCGGAGATGAACAATCTCATCTCCGAAGACCTCTATAAAATAATATCATCGAAATTTTTAGTGTGGTTGCCGGGTTGCCCTACATCAAAATGGTTATGTAAATAATTATGATGAAATTCTACATATCTACGATATCAGGGTAAGTCAATCGTATTGTCCCATACCATACCTATACGTACAATGTGCTTACTAGGTACTTGTCTCCCAACAGTTCCAACATGCGCAATGCCATCCTGGCAGCTGGAGTGGTGTGTACGACGGTTGATCAATCCTGTGCCTACGGCACTTCTGATTATGACACACATATTACATAGGTATTTAATTTCTGTAACCACTTACTTGCACAAGAAGCTTTCAATATCCTAGCAACTTAAATAAAAAAATATGCATTATAAAAAACATATTTTTTTATAATGTCATTGTCAATGTCTAATGATTTTTCTATGAAATGAATTTCGCAATTCGAGAAACTTTCTGTTGTTCACATTAGTGGATAATAATAACGTGTAGGTATGGGTACCTACATACACCTAAGTCAATACAAATTCGGGTTTAGCTTGATACAGGTGTTATGAATTTGAACTGTAATCCCTTACCTTGCCTATCCGCCTGTTGTCTGTCATTGCGTTCTGATATGTATCTGATAGGTTTTTTTACAGTCCCGCAGTGTTATTCACTAAGGATCCGCCTTGCTGTCAGCGCTGTGTCAGCGCTGCGGCAGCGTCGAGCCTAAAAATGGTATTCACTAATGTACTTTAAACGACACTAGTGCTCGGCGACGAATGCGGCGTGAGCTGGAACTACATTGCGTCGAGAGTTTGACGTTTAATGTACGAACTTCGTATTCTCTAACGAAAAACAGCGACGAACTCGCCCACAACCTCGCTCACAGCCTCGATCCCTAATGTCAAATCAAACAGCTAGGATTTTAGACAGGGCTGTCTCGACGTCGAGCTCGTTGACGAACGCAGCGTCGAATGACACATTCAATAAGAGAATAGCATAGCCGGACGCTACCGAGTTTTTCTATTAACGTTTCAACAGCTTCATTCCCTTCCTCAAATGTTCCGGAGAAATGATCTACATAAATGGTGTTTTGATAAGACTATACTGTACTGTAAACTGTATATTGTATACCAATCGTTAGTAGAATAAAAAAAATGTAAACAAACCTAAAAACTTGCATTATTCCATAATCAAATCACGCACTTTTATAACACACTCTTGGTTTTAATATGAACTTAAAACCTTAAAAACCTTGAGTTCACAAACATTTTTACTTATTTTTTTTATATATATATTAGTATTAACATAAAAATATATCTGTGAACGAGTTTCACGATACGTGTCAAAGACGTCTTTTATGGTAATTCAGCCATTTGCGTTTATATGTTTTAGATTCTACTGACGATTGGTATAGTACTCTGTACGATACAATCTGGATTGAAATATATATAGAGATTATTTTCCCTCACTTTAGAATAAATGTAAGGAATAATGAGTGCGGCTCGAACGCCATTACTACAAACCACCATAAAGGTAACGTTTCAGAGGAAGTCTTGTTATTAGAATTAAATAGAAGAATAGAAAAAAAAGGAATCTAAGGAACAAAAACTAAAACGTTCACCTTCGTGCTTTTTGGCTCACAGTTCTTTTCGTCAACCCGTATTAGAAAAAATATCATAACATTTACATCTATTTCAAAACTTTCAAAGGCATTTAGCTAATTTTATGCCCCGAAATGATATGAAAGGTACGAGAATCCAGTGGCTGTTGACACAGACGGCAAATAAAGCCAGTGGGGCAGTGACTCTCTCGACTCGAGCGCACTTGTAATGAGAATAATAAAATTCTAACTCGAGCTCTCGTGATTGAGCTTTATCGTTCTTATTTTTAAAAATAAATATCTTGGGACATCTTACTTACACAAATCGACCTAGTCCCACGGTAAGCTCAATTAAGGCTTGTAATGTGGGTACCAGGCGACGATATATATAATAGATAGATACATATAGATACTTAAATACATAGACAGCCATGACCAAGGAACAAACATTTGTGATAAATAAATACACAAAGAATGCCCTCGCCGGGATTCGAACCCGGAACCTCCAGCTTCGTAGGCAGGGTCACTACCAACTAGGCTACGGAGGCTGACGAATAATATCAATAGTTGATAATATATTTGTTCCAAATAGTTTTCATCATCATGATATCATATCCTATGATAGTCCACTGCTGGACGTATGCCTCTCCTATTAACTATGCGTATAATCGCCTTAGGAGGTAAATGCCCATAATCGCCACGCTGGGCAAGCGGATTGGCGATCGCAGTAATGTGTCCACTATGATGACGCTGCTACCCATCTTTTATCAAATAATGGTCAGTGACACTTCAATCCCTTAGTCGACTCTTACGACACCCGCAGGAGGAGTTGGGGTGGTGACAAATGTATTCTTATTGCCGTCACCACACGGCAAACGGCATAGTTGATATATTTGTTCCAAATTGTATTACTCGTAGGTATGTTATAGTTTTATTAAAAATTACTACACGTGCGATTTATAAGTAAACTAGCGAGCCGCCCCGGCTTCGCACGGGTACTATACCTACATAAAATTCTTCCTCTTGAATTCCTCTACAAAAATCTTATCAAAATCCGTTGGGTAGTTTTAAAGATTTAAGCGTACAAAGGGACATAGGGACAGAAAAAGTGACTTTATTTTATACCATGTAGTGACGATACATTGCGGAGGGCGTTAGTGGTTGCAAATGTACTATGCTGGAGCAACCGGGCCTCGCTGGCATGTTTCATGGAATGAAGATAGAATGATTTAATGCATCTATTATTTATACCTACAACGAAGCATGTCAGTGTCACCTACATGTTTCCTTTTTCAACTCAAACTGTAAAAAAATATCGCTAATTCTCACGTCACTTTCAGCTCCATCTTATCCACAAAGACCTTCGCTGGCACGAATTAAAATTCACTTACGTGACCTTATTCTATCCTGTCGACTTACCGCAATACCAAGCTTATTCCACTCAACGGATGAATCAAGAACTATCCTATTTGAGCACAAAAATTTCAAGTTGATGAAGATAGTAGCGCCACAGTTAGCGGTCGACGTAAGATTGTGACGTATCTACCTGCGTTATCGTTCCACGTGCTAATGCAATCCTTTAAACTCTTTGTATTCTTGGACATCCTTTTGTCATGTTTTTTGGTATTAACGCCATACAACTCGAACGCAAAAGGACTTAAGTTTTCAAATAATTTTATTCAGATTTCAGTTTAATGTCAGAATCCTTTGAGCTTAAAGTTCAGAAGTGGGATTTCAAAGTGATCTTTCGTTGTGATGCGATTTCCCATGGGCGCTAATTTGTGATTTGTTGCCGGAACTAAAGTTAAAATTGCAAGTTTTTTGAGTAAGAGTCATCATGAATGAGCAAGATAAGAATAGAGTAACGGAAGAAACGGTTTCAAATGTGCGTAGGATTAACTTTTAGAGCTTTGTTGTGTTTATCTGTCTGTGATTGTCCAAGTTTGGACCCATTTTTGTAGAGATTCCAAATATTGCGTGATTTTACAATATCAGCCTACTTGGTAGCCCATCTGGCCAAAGTGGAAGTCTATTGAGGAGGCCTATATCCAGCAGTGGACGTCCTATGGCTGAAATGTTGATAATGATGATGATGATGAACCTACTTGGTGAGTCTAAAAATAGAGGCTTTGCCTAGTTTGGACCACACTGGCTAACAACTGTGTTCATGGTAACTATGTAACTTGTTTTAATACATTTATTCTCATCCTTATTCTTTACAATATATGCAACAACACTGTGATACATGTGTCAACTCGTACAATTATTGGGAACCAAACTACTAATGATATCAGCCGAAAAATGTACACTGCTGACCTTTCGGGGAGGCCTATGCCGCGCATTTAGCGGACTCCTGCGACCTTTACTATCTAGGTCATCAGTCCACCTTGTGGGGAGCCTACCCACGCTGCGCCTTCCGGTACGCGGTCGCCACTCGAGAACCTTTCCGCCCCACGGCCATCGGTTCTATGTGCAACTTCAGTTAAACTACTTACTATTATAAGGTTATTTTGATAAATTTCATAACATATAAATTCAGGTGGTACCTACCTACATACATATCTGGTGCGTATATACTTACCCAGGTCCACTAATAAAACAAAATATCCTTAATTTCTTGTGTGCGTCTCTAGCTAATTATCTAATTACCTTTGAAGAGATGTTTCTCTAGTATTATAGCCGAGTGACACGTAGGTACATTTGCTAAGCAGCTAGGCGGCATGCAGATCCGAGGCAATTAGGCACATCATTAAAGAGTGCGCGTACTTTGTTCCCGGAGCAGCAAGCGGTACAAGTTATAAAAGTCTAGCGAACAAAGTGTAAATCTAGAACAGTATAGCCCACCACGATCTAAAAAAAAAATTAAAATTTAAACTGTTTAAAAATATTTTCTTCGGTTACCGCGAGGATTACTCATGAAATAAAACTGTGAAAACGGATAAACTCGCGTATATTAACTAATTTTAACTTCATTCCGACGTTTCGAACACTTTACAGGGTTCGTGGAGGGTGGTCTGCAGTTAATATACGCGAGTTTATCCGTTTTCACAGTTTTATTTCTTAAACTGTTTATTTCAATCAATATTACTTAAATTTTTTACCTTATAACCTAGACTTTAATCTTATAATTAAAGATTTTTAGCGTGGTCTCGGTTACATAGCTGAGTTGCTCACGCTTATTAATCAACAAATTATGAATTAAATTACAATTTTTTATTTAAATTCTTATTAGAACAGCCTGGGAGCGCATCCGCTCCGTCTGGTTCAAAAATATCTTTATGAAAATATTTTTGTAACGCATTTCCCATTTGTTTATTATTTTGGAGTCTACTAATGCGATTCAGTTTAGGATCTGAATCGCGATGTGTCAGTTCCATAGAATAACTGTCAAAACGGACATGCCGACCCTAAACTGAATTTTTAAGAATTTAAGAAATCACGCAATGCCCTCCTCCTATTCTTATAATCAGAGGACCACAATACATTGATAGGGTAATAAACCAGCCTCCGTAACCTAGTTGATCGGGACTGCCTACGATGCTGGCGGCTCCGGGTGTAGGCACTGGTCTCACTGCGAGCTACTAAGCTATGAACTATGGCTATAAACACGAACAAAAGATACGCACTCGCCCGGCGGTGATAGCTGATAGCTGGGCGAGTATCGCCGTGTCTCTTTCGCATTTACACGGGAGTGCGTATCTTTTGTTCGTGTTTATAGCCGATAGTTCATAGCTTAGTAGCTCGCGGTGAGACCAGTGCCTTAAATCCACCACTCACACACATAAATTATACATTATAGTTATACCAATATGTATTTCTTAATAATGTTTATTTTCTATAATTATACACATTATAGTACAATTTATTCATCTTTGTATATGTCATCGCTTAGTAATATTAACCACAACACAAGCTTATTGAACTTACCGGAAAGTTGTTTTGTTTCTTGATTTAGGCTTGTAAAATTGTAGATATGTGACGAAAGAAGAGAGAAATAGAGGCCTTAAAATGTATTCTAGTAGGGGAGATACGCCATGAAACGGACATTTAACTTTGAAGTAAGATACATACTGTACTTAAAAACTTAGGAACTCGTTAACTATCATTAAGGATTTCGGATATACTGTAGTATAATTATTATTACACTATGTTTAATAAAAAGCCATACTTTTTATGAAATATTTATATTTCTTTAATCTCACTTGTGTCCGTTTCGTAACACCTGTAGCACTGAATCGGACAGTGGGTGTCTTGAAACGGACTAGGAACCAATACTTGACTTTGAGACACATAAGGCACAATAATACTTATTTTAATAAGGCCATTACTTAGTAGATCCCAAACTACGATCACAGAATTACCAATTACAAAAAAACTCAACATAAAATATTCAATTTCTTAGTCTTGGTTTAATTTTTCAACCATTATAGTAATTAGTCTTTATTAGCAATAATTCTTATTTTAATAAGTCAAACACTTTGGTACAACTCAAACTGAGATCACAGAACTAACAACTACTTACAAAAAAAGCAACATAAAATAATTCAACTTCTTTCAACGACCGTTTCAATGCGACGGTCCCTGGCCGTTTCATTGCGAATCGAACCTAAAAATATTTTAACCAAATTTTAAATAATAATGTATTGATAAGATCATGACTCACCGTTCCGTATCTCCTTGAGAATATGCCTCAACAAGTACAGACATTAAAATTGTAATTTAAGATGTTGCCCAATTTTAAATTAGTTTGCAAAAATACGCAATTTTTTACAAAATTCATGCGCTTCAACTACGTGCGAAATAGTGAAGTAAGTAATGTCTCACGGGATCTGCCATTATTGTGGGTTCATCTATGGTCATCAGTGTTGACAACAACCAAAGAACCTTGAAATGTTCGTTCAGATTTTTTAAGATATCGATAGTGTCCGTTTCATAATGCGTCCGTTTCATTGCGTATTCCCCCTACCTACCTACAAATTATTGTATCATTTGTTATGTTTTCTAGCTAGTGACTTAGATAATAATGGCACTGCTAGGATACCTACACACCATTTCAACTAAGAAAGTCATCGATTTCACTCGACATCCACACACAATAACATAAATGTAGTAGGTACCTATCCAAAATGCTCCAATCCGTTAACCGTGAAACAAATTTGATTACTAAGTTTTTAGAAACCTGGAGGGTGGAAGATAAATGGTCTCACAGCCTGGACTGTCTAGTGGTTTTAATAATAACCAAGACAATGTGCGCAACACTGCATTCAGTTCCATTGATCCCACCACAGAATTAGATTTGGATAGAAGAAACAAGTTCATTCATTTGTATGGCGGCCGAGCGTGTCAGATTTTGTACTGAAGTTGTTACTTGCCTATGATTTTAAATATGTTTCAGGCCCTTGAATATTCATATTTTTTGTGTTGTTGCAATTAATATTACCTAAGGAGGCATTATTAATGTTTTTGTTCACTACTACTAACAAAATTTGACGCCCGAAATCTGCATTAAAGACGGACAACTCAGTGGATTTCACTGAGTTCATTTGACACGCTAAGTAGATACGTTTGCTTGATCTATGGTATATATGACATCTGTGGACCCCACAATCGCTTCCCGCCTCCGCCCGTGTCTTGTAGCAGTATTTGTTTACGATTATAGAACAACTAATTAGCGTTGTTGACTGGGGTATTGAAGACTCGGCTGACTGTTGTTTGCCCAATTAGCTGTTTGTCCTTGATAACTTATCGGCCATCACGCTGGTAGAAGTCCTATGCGCGTGATAAATGGGTAAGAAACGCACCACTCATCTTGTCGCTTTAAGTTTTTTTTATTGCAATCGGTCCATTGTGCTTACCATGAGTTCGCAAGTAACGTTAACGTTAGCGTTCAGTCGATACGTAAAGTAGTTCATTACGATCGCTCCTATACATCAGCGCTATCGTGATAGTACATTGTGCATCAAGGGAGGTAAGTACGGAATTACTAACCAGAGTGTTTGAACCGACGCCGTCAGACGGAGGGCTTTTAATGACTCGAATTAGTATTCCGCTTACCGACCGTGATGCATACAATGTTTTTCATCACACTTGCCGACACAAAAATTAGTTTTAAGACAAATTATTATTCTATGACGTACTGACATTTCTATTACTTCCCTATATAAATTCCCTAATTTCACTTTTCTATTGCTCCCGCTACGCATGCAAGCAATGGCGCGTTTAGACAGCAAGTGTGATGAAAAAAAACTGATGCTGTAGCTCTACCATAACTTTGCAAGTATCGGTAACGTTAGGTTTTACTCGATATTACGTAAAGCAAGCCATCGCGCTCGTTCCAATATATTATTGCGAGCACTGCGAGCGCGATAGAATGCATTAGGTACGTATCGTAAAACCTAGCGTATCCTTTACTTTCCAATTCATGGTACGGCAATTTTACATAATATCGAGTAAACGCTAACGCAAACCTTACTTGACAGTCTTGACTTGACACCTCATGGTACGATTATAATAGGCAAAAGGTGCGTTTAAACCAAAAGAGCATTCGCTGTTCTAGCGTCCGTTCTACGAAATCAACCAATCACGTTTTGTGTACCGATCGAATTTCGTAGAGTGGGAGGTTAGAACAGCGAATGCTCTTTTAGTTTAACCGCACCTTTATATAGGCGCGACAGAATCTTGTGGCGAGATAGACCGCCTGTCTTTTTCTAAGGCCAATTTTGGGATATTGTCTTATTTTCCTGGCAAAAGTAAGGAATATTAGGAGTAACAATACATTTTCATTTAAAAGTATATTTTTTATATATATTTATTTTCAAAACTACAAACTACTTTAATCTATGGTATGGTATTAAATTTAACTAATCTACTTAACCTAACCTATAATTCTGGTATTATTAAAGATGATGGTAAGAGACCTGATGGAGTGTCTTTGGTTCCTTGGAGCTTGGGACGGATGTTGGTATGGGATGCTACTTGCGTAGATACCCTGGCACCGTCCCATCTTCAACGAACTACGTTTAAGGCAGCCGCTGCGGCTGAAAATGCCGAATTTTTTGAAACGTAATAAATATAAGGGCCTCGGCAAAGAGTACGATTTTGTACCGTTTGGCGTAGAAACTTTAGGTTCTTGGGGCCCAGCTCACGCAAATTGTTTGCTAAGATCCCGAAACGTTTGGTTGATGTAACTAAAGACCGAAGAGCTGGCGACTTCCTCGCACAACGCATCAGTATTGCGATACAGCGAGGAAATGCCGCCAGCATCCTCAGTACAATACCACAAAGTATGCAGGGTGGAAAGGGACGACGTTCCATCCCGCTACCGACCGAGTCTACCAACCATTACGATGAACTTTCAGTATGGGACCAACATCGAAAGCGTACATGGAAAATTGACTTTTCCTGACTATTGAACTCTAACTAATCACTCACTTTGTATGAGGGGTTAATTTTTTTTATTTAATATTTCGATGTTGGTCCCATACCATAAAGTTCATCGTAATGGTTGGTAGAATCGGTCGGTAGCGGGAAGGAACGTCGTCCCTTTCCACCCTGTATTGTTAAATCTATTTTGACATTATACACTCCACTTCTTTTATCTCAAGTTTATATTATTATGTAAAATATGAAATTTGCTGTCCTAAAATGTTAGACAATTAAGTGTATTTTTTTTCAAATATAAAAATTAATAATAATAAATATTTCTTATTAATATTTTTTTTATTAAGCTGAGTATGGTGAGCTGGTTTTGTATAAGTTACATTACAACAATATACACAACATCGGGGCGGCCCTGCCGTGCCCAATACCCAGCCACATACAGTTACGCGCTCACGTTTCAACAAGCATCCACCATTACCGCGCTGGTGTCGGGTTGCAGCTATTTGTACCGCTCCACTTGCATCCAAAATATTCCAAATGAGGGTTTTTGATACTTTTTCTGCCACTATGGGGAGGTGAGATGGCAGCACTGAGCGTAGGTTTTGGCGTATTGTCAGAATAAATATGCGGATTCAAATTTCAATATATTTATAGGTTTATTTATTCTGAAAACCATTACTTTAGCAATATAGTTATCTGAAATAAATAAAAAAAATAGTTCCAAGTAAATTCTCATGAAATTAACAAAGTAATTATTTTTAATACCAGTAACTTTACGCGCCTGTTTAAGAGCTCAATCTTCAGTTCGACGACCGTGTATTAGTCGTAAACCATTACAAAATCAATAAGCTTCCAAATAAAATAGAATTTCAATATTTTAGGTCCAGGTGCCTATGAATAGTATGAATCTGACAGCTGTGTGGACCAGACGCCTACTCTAGCGCCGCCTGGTGGCAGAAAAAAAATCGGAAACCCTCATTGGATTAGATCACATCATCAGCCCACGCAGTTCGCTGTCTCATAACTATGCGTTTAGACGCATGAAGGTCTCTGTCCACTAGACCGTACCATACCATGACTGTAGCATGCACGTATCAGACAAACAACTATTCTTTGTATTCAAAAGTATGAGACTTTTCAAAACAAAGAATAGTTTTTTGTCTGATACGTTCATGCTACGGTCATGATATGGTACGGTCTAGTGGGCAGAGACCTTTAGGAGGTAAAGGCAAGCGGATTGGCGACCGCAGTAATGTATCAACTATGGTGAAGCTGCTGCTCATCATCAATGTTCTATCAAAGAATGGTCAGTGACACTTCAATCCCTTAGTCGACTCTTACGACATTCGCGGGAAGAGTAGGGGTGATGACAAATATATTGTTACTGCCGTCACCATACGGCCTACGAATAATTTGATTACAAATACATATAATAAGAGGGTCTTGCTTGCAAACGACGAGTTACCATCCTAGACTAGCGGCCCATGAAAAAAATATGGGTCATTTGAACCACCAGGTGACCTATCTAGATAGAACGATATAAGAGCATAAAATAATAAGATTCAGCACTATGCCGTCACTTGTAAGCTGTCCAACTGACTTCTGGTGAGAATTTAAAAGTACAGGTAGAGTGAGTACATTTTGGTCATATATTTTTGTACGGCATTCTTACCACCGATAGATCCATGAAAAATAATAAGAAAACGCACAGTGCCGTACAAAAATTGTGCGCCACAAACTCAGATTTTTTTTTATTTTCCGACAATCAACAGGGTAAATTTGGTCATTTGATTTTGTACGGCATCTGTGTCATATTATTTCAATACTGCTTCTAATCCATTATTCCGCAACGCCGTACAAAAATCACGTGACAAGGGGAAAAATCGAGGGTTGCAATCCCTTCTCTTTCCGTGGTCCAGGGGGTGATTTGACACAACATGAAATAAATTTATTTTGAAAGTATTTTATGCATAGATAATATTTTTTCATATGCCGTATATTTTCGTTGGTCCAAAGGGAAAAAAAACTGTACGAATTGTAAGGTGATTTTTTTTTATACGGCGTTTAGATATTTTATTTTTACTAATTGTCATAGTCTTTTCTTGATTCTAGGTTCCTATTTAGAAACTATAAAAGTGATGTCATCATACGTAAATAAATCTTTACATCTTAAATTTGTACGTAAGACTTGGATTTTGACAAATACATATTTATGTTCCAGAAAATAATAGATAAGTTAATTCGGACGTCAATGAAGACGTTGATTCCGATAAAAACTGAGTAACTGATTCCGATACTGAATAAAATGTAATTTCTTTAAAAAAAATATTATCATAAAATATATAGATTTTTTCTAAAAAATGATTGTTTTATTTATTGACATCATTACAATGAAACAAATCAATTATATAATATATGTATGTATCAATAACGTTAGAAAGTATATATTAAACCAAAAAGTATACATAACTGTTGATACGGGGATTTTTCATTTTCAATTCTTGGACATAATATACACAACGTTTCAATTCTGCTAGACGTCATAGTGATTTGATCATATTATCAATTGATCTCTACAAAAATATGTTAATACCGCACTGCATCAGATGGCCATAAAGTACCCTTAAAATTGTAGCGTGACTTTCGTCAGCCTAAAATATATGGTCTGCATAAAAATGTACGGCATTATTTTTTCCTAATTTATCTATGTTAATGTTATTTAAAACAAGGGATAAAATGTAAAAAACTGCTTCATTTCATTAATGTATGATATTTATACTTTTACATTAATTTGCAAAATTTCAGCTTTTGTATTTGTCTATAATTCTTTTTAGAACGGTTTATTTTGAACGGCAATACTATGTAACGATTGTATTTTACAACATCATGTTAAAAAAGAAGTTCCCGTACAGGATCTATCGGTGGTAAGAATGCCGTACAAAAATATATGACCAAAATGTACTCACTCTACCTGTACTTTTAAATTCTCACCAGGAGTCAGTTGGACAGCTTACAAGTGACGGCATAGTGCTGAATCTTATTATTTTATGCTCTTATATCGTTCTAGATAGGTCACCTGGTGGTTCAAATGACCCATATTTTTTTCAGCATGGGCCGCTAGTCTATCCATTTTGTTACTGTTATTTTTCTGTTCAATATTCAGTTGTTTTTCGTAGACTTACCGGAGATACTGAAACGGAAATAATGAAAATGAAAATTTTTAGACAATTTTTCTCTCGGGTCATTGGCCTATAAAATTGGCGTTTTGCATGGAGAATTTGAGGAAGGCTCATTTTCCATAGGTAATTTTCCAATCTTGAGGATTATTTTTTGATGTCAAAATCAAAATAAACCAAATGTCAGGAATATTAGACACTTTTTCGGTACCTACTAATGTATGTTTTCGATCTTTATTGATTATTGATTTAAAGATTGTGTTTAAGTAAACTTTATTACAAAGTCCATCGTTAAAAAAAATCAGAGCTGCTATTGAAGAAATTAGGCACCAAGTAATATCGATGAATAAAACGCCAATCTCATATGAAGGGTCCACGGACCAGTGTCTAAAAAAATCAGGGCAAATTCACACCTTATTTTATTAAAAGTAAAGTGGTTTTTCCTTCTGTAATTTGAATTGACTAGACATGTTCTTTCCGTGGACCCTTCATATAGGTAATTAGTAAGTCCTGTATGCGAATCCATTTTCATTTCACGCTCACACACTGTTGCATACGAGCGCATGTGCAATATGGCTTCAGCCTCAAGGCCCACAAGTTACTAAATTAATATAAAATATCGGAGGGTGGAATCAGCAGTGCGCAGTGGAGCGCGCGACTTTCTCTTCGGTGTCTTGTTTCGGGGCCTGTAACTGGCTTTATATTATATTTATATTGCCTACGTTATGTAACAATAGTACGAGGGAGACGATATATAAATTAGGAGGATTCGGGGAGATCGAGTGTACGGAGGGTGACTGTAGTCGTACAGTCAGATGTATCGGAACTCCTATAGTGCTCAAAAATATCTACCTATGCACTCTAACGCTGATAATAGAGGCCTGGTCAAGTGATTAGATATTAGTGAGTACCCTGGACGCTTCGATATATATGATGGCGACTGTAGATAGGTGTACATAATTTCTACTCAAAATACCTATTGACAGTTTGCTACGAATATAGTTATACTTCAGGTTCTGTAAACTGTTTTTTAAACATTGTTGGCATATAGGTGCATAATATCGTCTGATAGTAGGCACTACAGTATCACATATAAAATGCGAACCTTTAAATTAGAAAAATTCTTTTTTCGTGTGTGTATATAGCAACAACGTAGTTCCATTTACAAAATAAGAATAAAAATAGTACATTTCGATACAAGTGCAAAAAAATTTTTTTTCGACGATGGTGAAATTTGGAGCCCGAGTGAAACGAGGGCGACAATCACCCGAGTTAAAAATAAGTTTTTACACGTGTATCGAATGACTTTTTTCATAACAAGTGCCTTAAAAATAGAAATTTACGCACACAAAGCGTGTGCAAAGTTTACTTTTCTGCACTAGTTAGGAAAAATATATTTAAAAGGGATGTGATGCCGATGACCAACCTTATAATACCTACTTATAATTGAGTGGTCGTTTATTTATTCTATTAACATAGCTATTTGTTTATGTAACATTACTTAAGTACGAGTATGTTTTCCGGAACATTAAGTTTCACAATAGAACTCAATTTATGGCGTATACCTACCATTAACACGTTATTAAATGTATAGAACAAGAACATTATCCTTGACCATGTTTCTTGAAAATCATGGCCGGTGCATCGCATTGTGTACATACATTGTATGTATTGGTACCTATACGTACAATTATTTTTATATGTTCTTATATTAATTAAGTAGATCTAAGTAAGAGTTCAGTTACCTATAAAGGGTTAGGACATACGGTACATAATATCTTGCAAAAGCATCGGTAACAGATAGGTAGGTACCTAAATTCTACTGGATTTACCATTTTTCACAAAGTGAGTACGTTTCTTTGCAACAGTGAGCCGCTAATACTACAGACAGACGGAAAGTCACCTGTCAAATTTAGGAATAAAGCTCGTATCTCAGTTTAATACAATTGTGACATAAGAGGCTGCTAAAAGTAGTGACAGTTTTAATAGTGGCATTTGGTTAACAGCCGACGAAATAGTCTCCAGTAGCTAGCTATCAGGGTGCCAAGCCATGTCATCTATACACAATGATACGTTTGGTACGATAATATTGTGTAGGTAGATAAATTATCAGGTAAAATCGTTTGATCTATTCCTATACATTTTTGTGTCATCAACCGACTTCAAAAAAAGTAGATTTATTTATGATGTAAGTAATGTTATTATAATTCAATTTCATCACTACATAGTAATAATAGATATGTTATTTTGTTCGTAGCAAAGTGTACCCATTAATAATATGGATCTACACCGTGCTTTTATTGATTTCCGGTAAATTAAAGGGAAGCTTATTTAGGTCAAAAATAGTCAATTTGTCTAAGAAACTAGTACCTTAACTCTTACTGTTATTGAGTTATTAAAAAATAAGTTTAATGACTGAACAAGTGTATTGCAACCTTTATTACATCCTAATGAAACTTATTTTGACATGTGCCGTCAGTCACCTGAGATCTTATTCTTAAGGTTATCTCACACTTGCTATTTCAATTATTATGTATAAAAACGAAAAAAAATTTTTTTTTTACGAATTATACAAAAGCCGATATACTACGCAACTTCTATTAATGTCCCAAATAACCTGTCCTATTTAACGGAAATAAAAAAAACACGGTGTAGAATAGTAGGTAAGTAACTATTTTATACTTTTTTTTTGTTTTAATCCACGTACGCGCATAATATCTACAAATATTTATATTATTTATTAAACTATCCTTTTTTTGTCTAAAGAAAAAAGTAATTAGCATTAGCTAGCTTCAGTCAAAAACATTATTACTAATGAAATAAACAAATATCGTAACGAGCTTGCAACAATGAACTCAACCATTAGTCGCGTCCATATTGTTTACAATTTTCTAATGAATGTATCTATTGTTGTTGTTATGGTAAATCGAAAATGGACAGTAATTAAAGTACAAAGTTCATGTTTTCTTTTCGCCATTTTATCTTAAAAGGTTCATTGTCGTTGGAAGATATCCTTAATTACCAGTGATCGGATATCCCGGTGCAACACCAGGGGATACCAAGTAGAAAAGTTAATATGGATATGACCTAAATTCCCGGGTTTAGTTTGAAAAAAAAAAATAGATCTGATAGGTATACTTAAAAAGGCAGCTCAAATTGCGAACATAAACGAAATCTTTGGGCGTTTTCACAAACCATTGTTCAAAACACTTTTATTTTAATTCGGACAAGTTTGGGCTTGTTCGACTCAGGACCACGAGCTCTTTTAATTTTGATAGGTGAAAAAAACTGTCCCACAATTTTCGTATATTTTTAATTTCTTCCATTACGCTATCGCCATACAAGGTCTATAAAAACGATAGCGTAATGGAAAAAAAAACATTTTTGGACACTTTTTTCTCCTAGTAGGATTGAAAGAGCTCGTGATCCTAAGTCGAACAATCCCAAACTTGTCCGAATTAAAAAAAAGTGTTTTGAACAACGGTTTGTGAAATCTGACGTGTATCTATACAAATTTGCTCCACTGACATCCATAGAAGTGGAAAGGACTTTTCGGCGTACAAATGGATTTTAGATGTGAAAAGGAATAGATTGAAAATAGAGAATCTAGAGAAAATAATTATATGCTATTTTAACTTTATAAAACCTAGTAAGCCATAATTCTTTCATAAAATACATATATTTACTCTAATGTAGACACATTATGCAGACGCATAGGTGTGTCAAGTCTTCATGCTTAAAAATGTTTGATTTTATGTTACATACACGAGGATGTTTAATCCGTAACCAGGTATATTTTTTCTAACTTAGTAATTGATGACCTCAGGAAGACCATGTACCATTTAGTGGTTATTGGATACAATTTTACTTTAACTTTAAATTAATACAATTTTGAGGTATCTGCGGGAGACCTCGCCTAAAATGTTTAATTTAGGCTGGGTATGGATATTGCTTTAATCCTGATCACGGATTAAAATAATCGTGTATTATCTGACATTTCTGTTTTTTTTTACGTTTGCAATTTCTAGAAGTGGAACCTATTGTGCCTTAGTAAAAAGCTTCTATTTTTAAAGCTAAGCTCTTTTATTTAAGAATATTCATACCAAAAGGCTATTTGGCACTAAGGTCAATATTAAACAAAATTTATAACCTATCTTTTCAAATAATTGTCAAAATCGCATAATAATAAACGCTTGTATGTACATGCACTTATTTTGCGTTACAAAATAGTACTAAACTTTACTGGACGTAATTTTGTGGAATCCCGTGGTATATCCATATTAGTATAATGTTTGAGGTCATTTACCCCTTGTTGCACCGGGATATCCGACCACTGTTAATTACCTATCGATTACTGTGACATTAGCAGATCCATTTCATAGGCAAACAAATAGTAATCTTAGTTTTTTAAATAATAAACCATTTTTAAAGATTATATAAAAACCTATCAAGTGAGATCATATACTTACACAACATAAGTACTCGTAATTTAGGATTAGATAGGTAGGTATCGCTCTTAATTGATAATAATGATACCTTTCGATCTGTTCCGAGGATAATTATCATCGTCATTTTATTTGAAATTTAGTACCGTAAAACTATACAACTATAGTCCTGTACTACAACTATGGTCCACAAGTTCAACTCGTAATTAAGCATCAATGGAAATCTTTTATTTTGGTTTTCTCTAAGTTTTTAATCATTAATGAGGAGATTTTGTGTAACAACTGCGTCAATAATATATTAATTACACTAAATCGATAAAAACTTATAGTATACCTACTTCTATTACACATGGGTAATTTAGGATTAGAAAGATACCGCTGTTAATTTAATATTAATAATATTTTCATCAATTACTGGGATTATTACCTAGGTACCTTTACTGCGGTTGCGTTGTTGGATGGGTCCGTCGGAAGTCATCTGCGAGATTTTGAAAATACGTATCGAGGCATTTTTTATTTATATTTTTTTACAAACGGCGAATTTACTGAATTAGGTAGGTATCTAGATGTGTTATTTTCAATCAAGAATGCAAACAATAACCGAGAGCTTTTTGACTACCTATCTATGTATAATAGGTATAATAGGCATGGTGACTGGCAAGTCAAATCAACATCTTTTTTCGAACTGTCAAAACGATCACCGCTATGGAATTTAATATGAAATACTCAAAAGTGACGTCACGTTTGAGTACTGTCAAATTACCTACTCTTTTAAGTTCTTTTCAATTTATTAAATAGAAGTTCTGTACAAAAATTACTGCAATCTACATCTTAGTAACAATTTCTTCGTGTATTATGTCGTGCATAATATCAAATAATTTATTTTAAATACAGTCATCATCCCTATTGTAAATATAGTAAGTACCTACCAAAAATATACCTACTATAGATTGAATGGCGGGTTTATTTATTATTATATTCCCTTTTTGCGAACAGCCCTAGTTACCCCTAGCATATTTAAATTTACTAATTTTAATACTTTAAATAAATAAAACTTTAATACTTTAAAAAACTTAGTTAAATAATTTGATATACTTAGGAGAAATAAATTATTCCGCTTTCATCAATAACACAACTTTTAAAATACAGATTTTTGAAATATTTTGTACTACATTAAGATTCAAGTTGGTAGACAATCACAGTTTACAAAAAAGCTCTTCCTTGTCCCAGACGTTATACTTTAATTATCTACCTATTACTAAAATGTTAATTGATATTTCATTATTTTATTGAGATTAATCGTAAAAGGTACAAAATTGTTTACCAGTTTTTTTTATTAAAAGATTGAACGGAAAAATATATAAAACATTTTTTTCCCTTAAAACGTGCCGACGGAGGGGTTCCAATAGGAAACACGCAACACGCACTTTATTTGAAACGTAGGTACCTATAAAATTTTATAATTGCCAAACATTATCTTTAAATGAGAAATTTCCTACCAGAGCTCAGAGTAAAGCATATTGGAGCTAATAGTTAACGTTCTTTTTCTTCAATAATAATAATTGTATTTTAAATCATTATGCTCTATATTCTCAAATCAAGCAATCCGTTACGAATAGAGTCTTAGGCCAATAAAGCCCTTAATATTTTACGAGTATATTTAATAAAATTATTGCTAATAATTTCATTAAAATGTACGATATCAAGCAAAGAGTGTTGTGAAATGCTCAAGAATTTACCTACGCACGCAATTTACTAAGGAAAGAGCTTTTTATCTAAGTACTCACATATAAATATATCGACGATTTAGTTATCTACGCTTCTGATTGCATCCGATCCGAACCACTTTAAGACGCACACCTACCTATCTGCCTAACGCGATAAGCCCGAATATCCGAACTCATGTGAGAGCAACTGAAATTTTGTACAAGGAAATGTATCAGCACTTATGATTCCATGTTTTTATCGTTGCGGTATTATTAGCAGTGGAAAGCGTGAAGCTCCGCGCAGGGGAAAGGAGAGGGGGGGGGGGGGGGTTTAGTCGAGGGGGAACGCGGGCGCAGGCGGCTGCGCGCGCAGCGGGGGGCGGGGCGCCGCAAGCCACGCCCCCTAGGGCTCCAATCCGCGGCCCCGTGGAGGGGCGGCCGGGCCCCTGGCCTCTATTTACTCTTTCAATCAGTGCGAGTGTTTGCCCCAGGCCGGCGTGCACGCGCGGGTGATGCGCTAGCCATGATCTCGCAGAAGCTGTCGTACGGCGACGTGCCGACGTCCGCGTCGCTGAGCTCGCTGTCGCCGGGGCTCGCGCCGCCATACGTGAACAGCATGGGCTGCATGCCTGCCCAGCCCTACCCGAACCTGTACTCCAACAACATGGTGGCCGGCGGCTCGTGCATGGGCTCCCCGGGCGTGGGCTACTCGCCGCCCAGCACCATGGCGTCCTGCATGGGCGGCGCCGGCGGAGTGCCCTACGGATCCCTTCCGAGAGAACAAGAAGCGGCCTCACCGACCTCCGCGCTCCAGCGGGCACGGAACGACAAAACCTACCGCCGCTCCTACACGCACGCGAAACCTCCCTACTCCTACATCTCGCTCATCACCATGGCCATCCAGAATAACCCGACGCGGATGCTGACGCTTTCCGAAATCTACCAGTTCATCATGGATTTATTCCCGTTCTACAGACAGAATCAGCAGCGCTGGCAGAACTCCATCAGGCATTCGTTATCTTTCAACGACTGCTTCGTAAAAGTGCCGCGAACGCCGGACAAGCCAGGGAAAGGTTCGTTCTGGACGCTGCACCCGGACAGCGGGAACATGTTCGAGAACGGTTGTTTCCTCCGTCGGCAAAAGCGATTTAAAGATGAGAAGAAGGAGGTGATTAGACAAGCGCAGAAAGCGACCCACGGGCACGGGCATCACGGAGGGCATGAGAAGCGAGGGGAGCATCATGATAAAGGAGAGCTTCGGGCCGGCGGCGGCGTGGGGGATGATAAGGAGATGCGTGATGAGCTGCTAGCTCAGCTGCACGCAGCGCCTGAGCTATGCTTGCCTGAGCATACGCCTCTAGCGCTCGAGCACTACGCTCAGCTAAAGCAAGAGCCGCCAGGATACGCTCCCGCGCCGCACCCGTTCAGCATCACGCGGCTGCTGCCCGGCGCCGATACCAAGTCCGACCTGAAGATGTACGACGTGAACTACGGCTACGGGCACTCGGCGGAGAACTACTACCAGTCCCTCGCTGTACCACCACCACCACGCGCACGCGCAGCCGCCCTTGTGACAGTACCCGCTGGCGTAGGCCCGCCGCTGGCCGGCCGACGCCGCGCTCTAACCGCGCAAGTAAGTCAACGGACTCGCTAAATCTCATTAAATTATTGATATTGGACTCCTCAGTGAGCGTGATTTGTGTTCTGGTGATATTCTAAGACGGTTTGTGTAAATACGCTATTTTGTCCAAGCCTAAGTATCGTTATAGAAGCGTCGCGTTGTCGCGTTAGGCCTAATTGTGGAACTTGCGAAAGTGTCCTTTAAAGTCCTTCTGAGCGTCTCCGCCGGTTCTTTTGAATCAAATATCAATATAAACAATGGAGTGTTTGTTGAGCTTTTTTATCAGTCATTCTATAAAGGAAATACGTTGAAATAGGGCTAATCAGTTGCATTAGGCGATCGATACGTTATCTTTAATGCTGTATCAGTCGCCCGTAGCCGTAGTAAGTACTCGTTGAACTCTTTTGTATGTAAACCGAAACGTGTTGTAGAATAGATAATAAAAAACACATAAGAACATGTTGAATAAAAATTATATCACAAATAGCAAATGATATTATAGGTATAGGTACTTCGTTTTATTACAATTCGTTTCATACTAGTTAAAGACTTACTGTATTAAAATTTAAATAACTATTTTACTGTCAAACATTTTGTGATTATAATAAATTTTACAAAATGTTTTCTATTCTTCTATTTTTTATTATGATAATTTATTAAAGTAAAGGAAATATTTGTGTATACAAATTCCCCGTCCGACTTCGAATAAATATTTACCTAGAGATACATGAAATAAAATACTTCACT
>JALPQI010013140.1:0-42526 GCA_025490895.1 Thaumatotibia leucotreta
TTTCGTCAAAAATCGTTGATTTCGTAGAGTGGGGGATAGAATGAGCGAATGCTCGTTTGGTGTAAATGCACCTTAAGAACTCACAGATGTCATCCCGGGCTTGCTGTGGTCTGAATCAATTTGCTATTTTTATATTATTTGAATATAATAAGTAGACGTTTTTACTAAGCTGCTCATATATCATTATCATGATCATTTCAGCCATTTATCGCCCACTACTGAGAAGAGGCATCTCTTCTGGATCTATGTATATAAATATATCGGCTCAGATATACGAGTATGTTTTACAGAACACAGCGGGGTCTTAGCTATCTTTATAAATTTTATAATACTTGGGGGGCTACCACGATCTACTAATGCACTGAAAAAAAATGCAAAGTTAGATTTATTAAATCTTGCGTAATTCTAACCGGAAATTAAGGTTGATTGGGTCCTATCACAATTTTTTTTACCAAACTTTTTATGTTGACATTCTACTAAATAAATTTGGTTGATTACACCAGTTTTTTGTTGAGTTCACCAGTTGTTTGGTATAATGTACAATGTTCTTTGTTGATTTAACCATAACTGGAGCATTCCATGAAAACATCTACTCTTTGTCGCTTACGACTCGCTATGGTAGCTACCCTAATAAAGTATGCTAGCTGCTAGGAATTACTGTCAATCTTAAAGCCTTGATATGTTATTATTATACTGTAACTCAGCTTACTAGTTAAATCTTTCTAAAGTATTGAAATCACAGTGTCGCTTACGACATGTTTTCATGGAATGCTCCAACTCTGGTGTCGACTTAAACCTTTTTAGTTTTGTAAATTTGATAGCAAGGATTTGTTACATATATCAAAGTTTCCTCGTAATATAGCCAACCTAAGTCACTTTAGTATTTTTTTTTTCAGTGTGCGATTCAGTTAATGACGTAAACTGAATCGCGATGTGTCTGTTCCATAGAATAACTGGCAAAAATTGACAAGCCGAACCTAAACTTAAGCATTTAAGAGGTCATGGCCCTGAGGCAAACACTCGCCTACCCTCTCAGCGACGACAACACTGGGCCTCTAACGGGCCGTTTATGGCCACCAGTTCACCGTCACCTTCTTCTAACTGAATTAGTGACAGTTTATAGCTAATTAGGGATCTCGGTAATAGATGCTTACTTAAAATTAGACCACTCGAATTAAATAGGTAATAAAGTTCATTATGACTTCATTCGAGTGATCTAATTTTACGATTTTAGTATATTTTTAATTGATGATTTTCATGGCGGGGTTAACCAAGTTATTCGCTTTACACTTCTGAATAAATATTATATGGAGATGTGTAAGGAGAATCATTTGACTGTACTTACTCATAATTTGATTTGAGTTTTCACATCAACTTCAATAGATGGCAGCACCAGCTCTCTAGCTATTCTAGGAAACTGAAAAGTATTCTGTTGGAGGTGGATGTATGTACCTATTGCTTGCCCTTAGAGTATGGTCAAAGGCGCCTAGTAAGGGATTGCATATACCCGAGAAAATTGACTGGTGGTTGCTGAGACCGAGTGGCCGAGCGGTGCAGGCATCAGCCGCGAAAGCTGAGCACGTGGGTTCGATTCCCACCTCGGACGTTGCTGATCTTGGTCGCTTTTTCTTTGATATATGACATCCAATAATTATAATGTACTTAGTTACTTCACACCACATCATATCATCAGCCTAAATCAGTCTACTGCTCCTACAGTACTTCCTTAATGGATAAAAAAGTTACTTAGCCAAATCAAGTAGAATAATCTTATAAACGCTTTCATGTGTGAATTACATTATTTTATAAAAGATTTGAGGTCTGACGGTAGTCAAACTTTAATACCGTGAGCTCGGGGTTACATAAACCCTATCAGGTAACTTTGCCCACATTAAAAAAAACTGTTTCAATTTACTTACATACTTAAAAAAGCATCGCGTTGATATTCAACGATTTTATCTAACATTGCTAACCAACTACCAACTTAAGTAGGTAACTCCATTATTCATTTGCTAATATGGATATTTTTGGGTGGGCAATGTTTCCCCTAGTTCTGATGCAACCCGAGCTTACGGTATTTAATATTTCTATAAAAGATTTTTTAATTTCTAAATTTGATTTGAAGTTTGTATTAGTCTATTCGTATATTCATTATATTACTTTAACTAAATCCGAAGCAGTCCTTGTAAACACTGCAAGTCGCACAATTAAACGCAATGCCTCTCCGTTTTATTTAACTATCCTGCAACGTAAGTGCCTATAAATTTAATTACGGACGTTACTGCGCACAAAGCAACATTGTTTAGAGCTAAACGTGTGTAACTATACGCAAGTGTTATAATTAGTATGTAGATAACAAAGCCCTCGCAACTTTGCCCTAACGGCGTGTTTAAGTTCCTTTATGGATCGTTCCTGCCCCGTGAGTACCATGAGATGGTTAGTAACGTTTACTAATACTTAAAGCAGTCTATCACGCTCGCACTCATGTGTTGGAGCGAACGTAACGACCACAGGTTATATTTATCCTTAGAGTTAGTTGTCTAATTTATCTGAGCTTTTTCACTTTTAAGGACACCCAATTAGCGTGAAATTGAAAAACCTGAACTTTAATCAGGTTTGTAACGATAATCAAGTACTAAATTTCAATAAAAACTTGGGTTTGGTGTAATTTTATAAACTATAAGCAATATTACAATATAAAAATTACAATATAAAATTCCTAAAGACATCGTACTTAATTGTCGTTACAAACCTGACTGAACTGATAAAAAAACTTTATCAGTAAATTTTGAATGTCACTCTAATTGGGTGTCCCTAAAAGTGAAAATGCCCATCTCAATCCGTATTCGTCAGTACTTCTCCATGGGATTGCTTAATTTTGAATCAAGTGAATAGCAGTTAACTGTAGAAAATGTGCCTTTATAGGTTAGACACTTGTATAGATAAGACAACTAAAGATGGACAATTAAACGTTACTTGCAAACTCATGGTTAGCACAAAGCAGTCCTGTTTACGTCATTTAATAGTATAATGTCGTAAGTGAATGTTTATCTACAAGTCTAGAAATTAGATCGTTGGAGATCTTGGCAGCGGCTGAATTAAATAAATTAAGCCTAATTTCTTCGGCGTAACTGTTCTGCACATTTGGAGCTTTTGTGTGGAAACCGCGCCAACCCGTTAGCTCCTCAGCATGCCGTACCATACGATAGCTGTAATATATTTCCTGAATATCTAATGAGAATAAAACCACTTCTAAGACAATCTCAATTGTGTCACGAGTTTTTGAGTTTTGCTATTTCTTACTCACTTATTTGCCTTTGACGAAGTCGTAAAAGTGTGTAATTTTGCCTTTTTTGCGAACTTGAACGAATGTCAGACTGCATTGAACACAAGTTTGACAACCTCTGGAATAGGAAATTCATGATTTGAAAAGTTTGAATTGAAATTCCAGAAAAAAGTGGGGTCTGTCACTTGTGACAGTTTGCTTGTCAAAAATATATTAAATTGTCGTGACTCGTGAAGCAAGTTTATAGCAGAACTACGAATGCATTTAGTGCTGTATTTCATTACGCGAGTGCAAGGGCACTCGAGCCGGCTGCACAATGCGCCCGACGTTGTTATTCAATTTAAAGATTTCCCTCAGTACAGAGTGAACTGCCAGCCCCGCACAAGTGCCGCGCAATGCGAAGCTTTACGCAAAGGAATACAAATTGACATTGCGAGGAGTGTTTCTATTCAACAATCTTTTATCTGCAAACTAAGAATACCTAGCCTACTCCTGTAAAATGCAATTAAGTTGCAGAAAAAAAAGGCTAAGACCATTGCGTCGCTAATATCAAACGCACAGAGATGCATCGCACGCACGAACGCTATTTTGTAGAGAATTAATACAAGTAGAACAGCGTCAAGCCAGTCTCCAGAGAGCGAGGGAGACGCGGGTTTGATTTATTGCAATGCTCGTTCTTGGCATTTTGACAAATTTACTGGCTTGCAGCGCCGCGTAAACATGGCCGTAGTAACTTGAAGTTTGCGGCGGCAAATTCGAATTCCGCAATTATTCAAGGCGCGGAAGTAGCGAACAAGAGTAATGGGATCTGTGATAGAGAGGTCGTAATGAAGACTCTTGGCCAGGCGAGATGCACCGAACAATCCTTAATTGAATAGCCCGGCCGGGGCTAATCAGGGCTCAGCTGAGCGGTGCAGCCCGGGCGGGGGGGGGGAGCAGGAGCCACGCGGGCTGGCCGCGCCCCCTGCGCGCGCCGCTCCGCCCCGGCGGGCTCATTCAAGTAGCGAGCGCGCCCCGTACCAGCCGCCACCCTCAGGTATGTCCATTTTGCTTTTGGTGTTTGCACGTACCGTACCGCGCTCCGCGAGTGTCCGCCAGTCGTGCCGCGAGTGTACGCCAGTGCCGCGACCGCCGAGGTACGTACGCATGCACGCTGTGTCACGATTTCATGTAAAGCACCCCCTTCGTTTCGTGCGTAAACTACAGTGAGGATATGGCCTTGTGATATGAGTTAATCACGATTTCGGAAGGTTAAGATTGTTTTACGACGTTTATCGAAAAAGTGCGGTGAACATTTAGTTTCGCATCAAAGGCAAAAACGACTACGTTTATGTAAAATTTAAATTCGACAAATATCATGCTCCATCAAAATTTATTGTAATTTAAAATGTTTTTTCCTATATTTTGTCACATGTATTTGAGCGGTAATACTTAACATATTTAACACTGATTTATGGTTATTACGTTCAAATTATCCGGATTTACGAGTACCTCAAAAAACACTAATTAATTGAAAGTTTTACCTTTTTGTCGCATTGTAAAACATTAAAAACATTATCTATTCATATTGATTTCGCGACAAATAGCGTCATTACCTTAACGGTTATACAAAACGAAATAAGTAATTGAATAGACAATCACTGGATTTTATGCATTATCACGGCTTTTGCCAATTACCTACACTTAAGCTTTCTGAACACGACGATAGCTATTATTTTGCCCTAAAAAATAAAATATTATCAGTAACTATGGTTGTATACATGTGCGCATCTAGCTGTATTCACCCTAAAGTAAATACGCCAAATTATAATTAAGATCGCTGTATAAGTGCGCGCACCAAGCCGTAATTAAGACCTCCGTGTAAGTGCGCGCACTATCCATACCCACACTAGGCAAGTACCCCGCGTGGGGGACTTTCACTGGCGCCGCCACTTCACCTTGTCGGCTGGCGCGCTGCCAGCCTCCCCAATCTCAAACATGTAGCTGAAGTATAGCTCGGTCGTTGTTCATGAGTTTTACCGAGGAATTGATCGTGAGAGCTCTTTATTCGTAACTAGAAGACTTGCTCTCGAATTTTTGGCAATTCTTTATCTCTGAATGGATCATACATATTTTTTGTATGAGTAATGTTACAAATCTTTCCCTTGGACTTATATATGATTACTACTATTACTAGAACCCTTGTTCTCTTGTTGGATAAATACAAGCCGATAGATGGCTTCGGGTTCTTAAAAAATATGCGGTCAAAACCTAAATTGTACGTCCCAGAACCGATGACTTTCACAATGTCCACAGGAAAGACGACCGTTTTCGCAAATTCTGAATGTCCCAAATCGTGTATTCTACAAAGATAACTATAATTTACATTAAACTTTAACGAAATGATCATACGCGCGTATCCCAGCTATTTAGCTGCTTATCTAAATGATTATGGAACCATTTACCATAAAAAACCAAATTTTTATTTTATGCGTTACATTTCAATAATATACGTAGTTATGATTCAAACTACAATACAAACTTATCTTTTGATATCACAGTCAAGCTAGTCAAACATACAAATAGTGTATATAGCAAGTCACTACGTGTAGATATCCGTAGCTCGTAGCAGTCGCTACGCGCGGGCCGCGTAGGCGCCCGTCTCGCACTAACACAAAAACTTGGATCAAGTTTAAAAGCTT
Source organism: Thaumatotibia leucotreta (assembly GCA_025490895.1). NCBI lineage: Eukaryota > Metazoa > Arthropoda > Insecta > Lepidoptera > Tortricidae > Thaumatotibia > Thaumatotibia leucotreta. The sequence goes on from JALPQI010013140.1 coordinate 5,968, forward strand.
TGACGCGTCATTAATATATTCATCTATTCAAAAGACAAAGAATAAGTGTTTTCAATATCCTACGCGAAACAACCTCAGTCATGATCATGAATCCTGACATCAGGTGAGAATAGAAATATGTTCGTCTACGAGAATATTCCAATCAAGTTATACTTTTGCTTACATTCATATTTGCGGTATAATTTAACCGAAACTTTGAGTTTATTTTTAGTGTAGCGTAATGACCAGTAACTATAATTCCATGACAATTTATCATCTCAAATTAGTCACCTGCTACCAGAACGGGTCATACAAGTTGATTGAAATAAAAATCCTCTTTTTTACTACAGTTACCTACGTGCGTATATGGAAAGATTAGCACCTTTTAGATTGCGTATTAAGGTTGATTATAATTAGATTTTTTGGTCCTTATGGAATATCAACGGAGACAAAACATTTATTTCATTGTGATGGGTCATAAATAACATGGAATGATGGAATATAAAAATAATGGACAAACGTAACACATAGTAAAAGTTGCGTGCCGTGCGTGAAGTTGCCTCCACGCGGGCACTTCGCGTTTAGGTTAGTATCGATTGGGCGCGATAGTGCGTTATCATAAGCTGAAGGGCGGCATGCAATGTTTCGTTGCCTCATTCAGTCTTTATGTAATTTACTATTTCGATTTCCGAAATGAACAAATGAATATTGTCTTACATAGACTTTCGTGTCTCATTGATTTTTTCATGTAGGTAACGATTTGAAGTTATTCAAGCAATTCTAACAACAATTTTAGTTCAGATGGTGCATTTTTTAGGCTCTAGTGCGAGAAGTCATTTTACGTCAGGTCTAAAACTTCGGAGGGCCATCTGCTAAAAAACATCGTACGAGACACGTGCAAAAACGAAATTCGTAACTCGTGTCGATTTAAAACATTCCCTATAGGTCGTGTTTTAAAATATCACCACTCGTTTAGAATTTCATGTTTTTCGCACTTGTGTCGTAATGTAATTATATATATTTTAACCGACTCCAAACAGGAGGAGGTTTTCAATTAGAGTGTTTTTTTAACGTACGTTACTTAACATCTCCGAGAATCGTGAACCGTTTTCAAATATTTTATTTAATCAATCAAGTATAACCCAGAGATGATCCCTTTGGTACCAAGACTGGGTCTGTTAATGAGGGTCTTGGAGAAACAGGTTCAAACCGGTTTTAACTTTTTCAATTTTCACCATACTACTATGTATAATAGTTTATTAGTGATGCAATTAAGAACCTTCGTAATAGGAATATAGTCCGTATTTGTAGATATACGATAAAACCACTAGCGTAGCTGCTCATAATGGCTACTTGTCACAATATGACGTTTACTTAAACCAAAATGATAAACGATACAAAAACGTGGCAGCCGTGGTTCATTATGTCAATACCAGTACCTACTTTATTATTTTGTTTATTCACACTGTTGCTCGGTGTGTTGTAATGACTATTGAAGCATGCGTGAGTATTAGACACTTATTGTGATTCACTAAGTGGATTCTAATGCACTTGAACACTCCGATTTTAATCGACATTATTCTGCTATTTTAAAACAAAAGGGAATTTATAAATAGTCGCTGTCTCTGAAGCCTATTTGGTAGGTAGAAACCCAGCTTACGGAGCAGGAGGTGTTAGATTCGAATGCTAGTAAGGGATCTCTTTGTGTATTTCTTAGCCGTGGTTGTTATTGTTACCTATGTAATCACTTATTATTTCGTTGTTAAGGTACCTAATATAACTTGAATATTCATATGAATTGTTCAAAGTTAATTTCGATTTGAGAATGCTTCTAGTTGGGGAGAGATACCTACATAAACCAATATAAGTTTTTCAATATCCAAATATTTTGGTAGCGGTGGCGCCCAGTTATTTAAATCGTAGCATGTATTTGTCACTTCACGTCACATCTTCACTTTCACAGATATTAATTGAATTGTAGAAAAAGTAACACCTTTTCAAAACTCATCGGACTTGTCGAAATTGGAATTCAAAAATGTGTTGTTAACTGCGTGTCGCATTATGGATTATTTACATATTAAGAAGGCAACATATTCCATGTTGAAGGTGTGCCATATAAATCCTGTAATATTCGCGGAAATTTACGCAAATCCGGATAAACCTTGATTTGATTTATCAAAACATAAACGATAAAAACTTTAGTCAAATAATTATTATTTTCTATTTAAGACAATTTATCTACATTACATAAAAACAGTGCTTTGTTGACAGTTATGGTTTAAATTTGGAATTGCAATTAAATTGAATACATTGGGATAATTAATTATAAAATATAATGAAGACCCTAACCCTTAACTTGGCAGTGTATCTTAAAAGATACATACTGTTTGACCCACTTTTTGTATTTTTTTAAAGACAGAATTATTTGCTCTACACAGCGGCGAGGAGGCTAGAACGCACGATTTTTTTTAATTCTTCTAAGTTTAGGGTTTTAACTTCAAACGCGAGCACAGAGAAATGTTTTATTTTCTAACGTTTTATTATCAAACAATAATCAATAGACGTTTTCGGCGCCAAATGAATTAATTATTGACGCACTTGTACTTCTTTATTAGTTACAAAAAAAGAACTCTGCCAAGTAATGCCACTTCGACTGACGTTGTTCGGTAGTATGTTATGCTTTTTGTGCCTAAACATTACACATAGATTCGAGTTCACTGTATACCTAACCTAAGCTTTCAATATTACAAATTAAGCACGATTCACATTTTCAAATAAAAGACTATTCCACTCCTATTATTTAGACTCCCTCTACCTCTTGAATAACAACTAGAAGTCTCATTTATTTATCAGTGTAGTCGATTGAACCATGGCATATATCAACTTTGCTGTTTATTTCAATTTGCCCTTTAAATCCATTACAATAACCCATTTAAAGATTAAGTACTTAATTAATTCAGATATTAACAATTATCCCCATGAATTTTATATTAACTATTTCCCATGGTTGCAATTTTAATCAAGTCAAGTGAAATTCGAAATCAAATAATTGTAGGCACCTAGGTAATAAATAATCTAATAATATCCGTAATGCTGAGTTGAATATAAGATACCGTACTTAATTGTCGTTACAAAGTTGACTGCAATTAAGGTTTTAAAGTGAAAATGCCCACGTAATCAGTAGTAAGTAGAGTTTCCTTGATATCCCAGTGGTCTTAAATTTTTACCGACTGGTAAAGCTATGGAGTTTCCGAATACTCAAAAGTGCGCTTATATGATATAATAAATAAATATGACAGCATAAAAGCTTCGCGCGGTTTCACACGGCTACCCCGCGCTTGCGTGACGTCACGCGCACGCGACATGTGCGTATCAATTTGATCCGCGCCCGCGCAGCTGCGACCGACGACCCCTGCGCCTAGACCATTCAACTCTACGCCCAAAAAGACACCCCATATTTTGGGTGATTAATCCGAACCTCTTTGTCTATCAATACACTTCGGCATTATTTGCACGCGCAAGCTATCTGCATAAGTAATACTGCATATTAAAATGCATCTATTGTATTCATGACGGGCTAGCATATGCGGCTAGCTACAAGCGTGATGCGTGTAATCCTTCTAACCGGTTGTAGTGTAATTTATATTATTATTTTCTAATGCACTTATAAAAGTCGCCTCTTCATTAGCATTCATTCAATTAATATCAGTCAGCTATTCTTTATTATTTGGGAGTTTGACAGCATCCAACTAGTTTTGTGACTTTCATCGTCGGGAGTCACCCTCGGCTGGTCGTGCACTGCCATTACGCAATAATAATAGCTGACGTTCGGCTGCGATCGGACCCGACAAAACTCTCGCGACGTACAATCAAACTGCAGAACAATAAAAGTTCGTGAATCAAACAATCGATCCATCGACGAGTCCATTTATAATCGCGACAGCTGCGCGGGGACGCCGGGGGGAGTGTGACAGGGTCCCATCTCCCACGGTCTTGGCTAGCCCCTGCGTCTTTGTCACGGTAACGACGTATGTTGTCCCACGACCGTGTTTGAGGCTAGCCGTTAGAATTGCATTAGAATAGACGAAGACCTGTTCTTTTCGAGCTATTCAGTGTAACCCTAAATGCTTGTAGCCACCAAAGTGAAGACTATTATACAAAGCCTGCATATATCACGTTGTACTACTTGGTTAACCCATTATGCATTCAAGAATAATTTTACGTCTGTATATAACCCATACGCCACACTGTTCATTAAATGTGTGTTCTAGTGGCAAACATTTCATCCCAGTTTTGGCACAGCACACGTTTACAATAAACTTATCGCAAAGCATGTGTCGGCACACAATCTGTGATTGATTAGATTGCGCACCCTCCTACATGGTGTACATTTATTAAGATACGATAACTGTAACGCATTCCTAACTCAACAAAAAGCCGCTGGATGCAGTGCAGACATTCATCATAGCATATCTTATACTTTATTATTAAATTTAGAGAATCCCGGAAACAGCTCTTACCGATGGTATGAATGAAAAATCATTGTTATTAGTAGTCTCATAATTAGGGTGTAGTCTTATTAACTCGTAAAAAATACGCTCCTACGACTTCGCAAGCGAAATATTCGGTCGCACGGAACATACAAGTATTTGTAGTTTCATGATCCCCAAGGAAATATAAATATATAATTACTACATGTCACGTAAACATACTATAGGTAGTTCTATTAAATTACTAACACACTTTGCTTAACTAAAAACCCTATATTCATCAGTATAACTGTAACGCATTCCTAACTTAACAAAAAGCCGCTGGATGCAGTGCAGACATTCATCATAGCATATCTTATACTTTATTATTAAATTTAGAGAATCCCGGAAACAGTTCTTACCGATGGTATGAATGAAAAATCATTGTTATTAGTAGTCTCATAATTAGGGTGTAGTCTTATTAACTCGTAAAAAATACGCTCCTACGGCTTTGCAAGCGAAATATTCGGTCGCACGGAATATACGTGTATTTGTAGTTTCATGATCCCCAAGGAAATATAAATATATAATTACTACATGTCACGTAAACATACTATAGGTAGTTAAATTAAATTACTAACACACTTTGCTTAACTAAAAACCCTATATTCATCAGTATCTACGATAAATATTAAACAACAAGCCACAAAGTGCAGCTTTTACCCTCAAAGGCAGACAGAATGCTAAATATGACAACCGAGTCTTCCATTTACTGCCTTATTAGAATGCGTACGAGGAACATTAAATATTTAGCGATTAAAATGGAAAGTGCGGTTCAACGGCCCAGGGGTGTTGTTCCGAATGCATGCCGAGCACAGGACGGCCGAGTTGACCGATAAGGTGTACCAGTTGCTTTTTGATAATGTATTATTATAACGGGTCTTGACGTCACTATACAGTGGTTCTACCGGTGCTCGACTCGCTCTGGTTTGAGCAAAGGGAACACCCGCCCAAGCGCCACGCGACGCGGGCCGTTACTACTACAATGCCAACATTGAAAAATAATAAAAAGCAGCTTTAAAGTGTGCTAAGGTCGTCCGGTTTTTTCCCATAATAAAGGGTTCTATTGAATTGGAAGTTTAAAAAAATAGGTCGTGGATGTATGATTTTATTGGGTGGCAATTGGACGAGGGGTGCGCTCGAAATGTGAGGGTGTTCGAGGGCTTTCGTGAGTGAACCTGTGAAACTGTAAAGAAATAGTAATAATAAAGTCTGTAGGCACCTACGAACACTGTAGGCGCCTTAGGAACCTTAAAAAAGTACCATGATAGGCAAAAAAGTATCTCAGAACATGTATACATACATAGTGTTTTTTACATAGTGACCAATGATCGTAGAATACCGAATGCATAAATTCGACAGATGTGAACAATTTGCTATATTAACAAAAAAGACAACTATGGGGTACCTTCGTCCGTCATCTCTATTACCTATTATTTATTTACTCAGTACTAACGATGCGCCCCGGCTTCGCACGGCTACAATTAAATACTGACAGGTACCTACTACAATTTTCCTCTTAAATCACTATACCTATTGAACAAACTTCAAAATCCGTTGCGTAAAGATTTAAGCATACAAACATACTATGTATGTGGTGATTTCCCAAAGTAATTATGGTGTACAATTACATTTATATTAGTGTTCTTGGTTTTCCTTCTAATATTATTAATTAACATCTTGAGACAAAATAGTTTCGTAACTACGAGTAATAAGCACCCTGCTTTAAACAAGCTATAAAAAGAAGTGTCAGCGCAATGTCAGCGATGCGGACGGAAGAGCCGCTTCCCTCTTGACGTCGCTACGAATAAGTAGGTACAGTGAGCGGCATAAACACTTTACCACTTTTCGCCTTTATTACTTCTAAATACAGTCGAAAATTGGCAGACCATTATTTTGGCTTATTGCACGAACACCATAGAACCCGTAGAACGCCCCGCGGAAATGCCCGCTATATTTACTTATATTTAAGCGTATTGGTGTATGTAGGTACACCATCGCCAAAGTTCGTTGACCATTAATGCACTTTATACTCGTCGTATTAAGGACCATGTATGGTCAGTTGGCATTTGTACCACTAGGGAGTTGGTTTGATCACGGTAGGGAATTAGGCGACGTATAATCGCAGATTGTCGATGTTTATGGGCCTTGATTCTAGAATTATCTAAAGGCTAAACGAATCAAACCTTCTACATACAGAGGTTATAGTGCAGTGAGTGTAGCATGTAATTTCAAAGCTTTTCTGTATGGTCTACATGTGGCCTTTATGCCTAAAAGTAGGTGTCTTTAAAATTTACCCGTCAGAAGAACAAACTGTAGGTGGTATCGTCCGTCATAACAACTTTAGGCATCGCTGGAGTGATAGATACGATAGCACACACCTCTTTTAGATGTACTTGGCAAGTGTCTTAGTGGCTACATTTTTATGTTAGTACTCTGTTACCTAATTTAGCTGAAACTACTAAGCGCGCTTGAAATTGTGTTGACTTTCAGCAATCTTACAAAACCAAAACTTGCCACAAAAAACAAACTCCATAACGTGACAAAGGGCGAGGTGGAAAGTAAATAAATAGTGGCGGCCAGTAGCTCCCCCGCCGGCCAGTGTTTACGTTCTTTCACCATGGAGAGTGCGCGGCGATCAATCACCTGGGGCCGCTTTACGATTGTCAAACATGCCGCGATTAGCTGCCACGTAACTTACTTGACGCGTTGGTTTCGGTTTTCGCGTTTTTGTCTGGATTTCAGGAGCATTCCACGAGAATATCTCTTTAGAAATGCCGTTATTCGAACACATAGTTCTGAAAAGCTGAGAAAGCGATATTGAGCCTGTTACGTATGTCGACTTGGGCAACTATATTCCTAATGGAACCGGTCGAACCGATCCTATTGAGTTCTCGAGCTTTACCGATTTTATAGAAAGTACTACGTAAGGGACGTTCACGTGGACTGATATTGTTAGTACCCTCAAATTCTCAATTGCTATACATACCATTATACTCGAATGCTCAACACCTTAGTGGCCAATAGATTACACCCGTCAGTCACATCTACCTACTCCATTCTACCTACTCCCTTCCATGTATTAGGCCAGCAACTTACGTAGGAAAATTAGAATGATAGAGCGTAGGTTACTTGTTATCTTAAAAACTAGTGCAAGTACGTATACATAGATTTATATAGCCATCCCAACGTCTGTATTTATATTACTTATTCTCAGCTGCAGTGTGATGGATACAAGATTATTTTCATGACATTATTTTGTGTCCCTACTGTATAATCCGGGCATTTCCGTAAAAAAATGGGTTCAGGAATAATATCTGTCATATCAACAACAGCTACAACTTTTTAGTAACAAGCTTTATTTTCCCCGAAATTTATATCCCAAGTACCTTAATCCACAGCGAACCTAACTAGAACTTATAGGCGTGTAAGTAGATTCATTATGTAGAGGAAAATCTGTCGAACTCAAGGTTGTAAAGCCGTTCGCCGCCCACAGCTGATCGGGATCGATGGTACCTCTCCACGCCTGTTGCCGGCTGTTACCTGGCAGCCGCGGGGCAACGCACGCGAGGCATGAATGACACTACCAGTTGGTGCTATTCTGGTACTTTCGTTATAGAAACTATGTAGCGTTTTGTGTAACAAAGTTTTGAAACAGATATCATAATTTTATAAGCAGTATTTTGCTTTTGTGTGACGCGGACGTAACTTGGCGTAGCGGGAAAAATTACCACAATATATAAAGATCATTGAAAGAAATAGATGCTTATGAATCGTTCATGTAACTCTAAGTTCTAGAGTAATATGAAAAAGGTTATACTTGAACTATAAGTGAGGATATGTCTAGTTACTTAAATATGTACTAAACATGAAGCACAGTAGCTAAACCATGCTTTGGTCAGTAACTCATAAACTTGAGTTTAAAATTTCATAAAAAGCGTTAGAACCGTTTCTGAAAGAATAGGTATAATACAATACAATAATTGCTCGGTTAAAATCATAAGAATATTATATAGGTACCTTAAAACACAACCAACATTGTACAATTGTACTTAACACCGATAATTGAGTAGGCGTATATGGGCTTTCACATATTTACGTCAGTGTGTAGTTACGTACGTTATAGTACCTGTAGTAAAATGCGTTCTAGTATCGATCGCAAACCATTTGCCCAGATATCAGTTACATCGGCGATTAATGGGAAGCCGCTTGTGTTATACTCGGTTACAATCAGTTTCGATCTACTGATTTGTACGGCACAACACAAATAAACGTCTATATCTCTGATGGATCTAAGATGACCGGACTATTATACATCGGGTCTCTTACCATTAAAAAGATTGCTGTAGCTACATAGTTAACATGATAATCGATATTAGATTACAATTAAGTACCTGAACTTACGTCCTCCTAAGTTTATTCGAGCTTTATACACCTTTTCATAGGTAAACTTAAGTTACGTTGGCTATTCCCTTTGATATGAAACATATATAAAAGACCGTATAATATGCGGTACGTATTGAATTTGATGCATCTACTTTTCGTGACACTGCGTATTGGGCAAGTCTGGAACATGGGGTGACAAAGTTGAAGTGGGAAATGTCAATTACATATATTATACGTATACCTTGTCAAAAAAACTAATAAAATAAATCGCCTTGATTTTGTGAAGCATTAAACAAGTATTATTGACAATATCAACTCGTAAAGTGAGTGTTTGCGTACGTTTCAGAGAGCGTAGCGTAGCGGGCATGCAAAGTCCCAATTTCCCAAAACACCAATTGATATTTGGTGTGGCTATTCTACATTTATGGAAACTTGTTCTTCTATTTTGTCCAGTAGCCGTAGCTTGAGTTGGCAAGTAACGTTTAAATACTAGTCAATACGCAACGTAGGAATGTGAGTGAAATCGAATTTCAGAAATCTGTCCCACCAGTCTGCGAGATTTATTGACAATCACAAACACACTAACAATTAGGAATTAATATTTGCAGTTTATTGCTGTCCTCCATCGCTTGCAATTATAAGCAGAACATAAATATTGCTCACGGTCTGTAATTGTTGCTTCAAATTGATATTTTTAGATTGGGAATAATAAGTGCGTACTGATCGTTATTGTTCAACTCACTCTAGTAGGTACTGATGAGTCTTAGAGAAAAATACATAAGCCACAGGTTCGTTGATAACAACTGTGAAACTATGTGGAAACCTTGCGTAGAAATGCCATAATTTACGATTGGGCACAAGAAACAGAAAGCAAAAATGTTAAGTTCTACCTAAAGTGCAATGACATGTGTATAGAAATGTGCCGTTTCAGATAATTTTCCCCAATATTGCTATGTGTGGATTGTGTGGGGAACATTACTATTTATTGCACTTATATAATATATGTACAAGTGCAAGAAATAGTAATTTTGGGAAACTATTGGGAAAACTGTCGAAAACGGCATAACACAACATTTGCATCGCAACATAGCTAATTACGGAGTTGTTAGTAAATTAACTGATAATAGTCCAGTAAGGTAGTGATTGATACACTGTAGTCGAGTAGATACGTAATGCTTTATCAAATTAGCGGCGGATCGATGGCCGATTGCCGCCGCCGCGGCGTCGTGCGTGGGGGACGGTTCTGCGAAGTGCTACCCGTCCATCAATATTGCATTTTGAGAAAGGGGTCAGCTAAAACAATTTTTTAAATTATTTGCTCAAACATTAAGAAAAAATTAAATTTTCTGTTCGTATACATATATCTTCTTTCCATCTAATAGTTGTAAACAATATCGCAAACCTTATGTAAGTCAGTAGGAATTATTGTTGCAGGGGATGCCTGAACGAATTATTTCCGGTTTCATATTAAAATTAAGCTAGTATTTGTCTTCATACCTTGTCACGTACAGTACTCACATCACAAAATACGGCTGCCCAAAGTTGAAGTCAAGTATGTCCATTTTTTTCAGTTTTTGTTTTTTTGCATATTTTGAAAAAGGGACCGAAAACGCATTTTTCTGCATCAAAAATTTTCTTCTAAACCCCTTATTTTTAAAGTTATAGACAAGAAATGTTTTCAGCTTTGTCGAATTTCCCTCAACATCTACGCTAAAACCAAGCATTTGGTCCAGATCCAAGCTGGAAAGCAGTATCTCTAAATGAGATAGGTACTTGAAATTCAAATTGTGTCTGGAGATGCTTGATTTCAGCGTTTGGCTTTTAAACTAACCAGATGTTTATACGTATATTTTAAGATTTTTAAGTAAAAGCGGAAGTCATTTGCGTCCTGCCTGTGTGTCCGTCTGTATGTAACAGCGGTTTCTGTTGTAACTGTTTAGCGTACGTTTATGAAATTTCAGCTCAAGGTATATATTGTGTGTTGCTACTGAGTTTTGAATATAAATTGCAAAATAACATTTTTTAAGGGGGGGCATCCCATACATGTATCTAAATGTCAAAAAAAAATTTTTATCCCAATATTAATTTGTAATCTATATATATAAAAGAAGAAGCTCCCTGATAAAGATGCACGCACAGCCTAAACCCTGGTCCTATAGACTCCAAATTTAGCACGTAGGTTCCTTTTATGGTGTAGACGAGCACTAAGAAAGGATTTTTCAATTTCGCAAGAGTATTCTTTAAAGTAATTGAGTAAAGGTATGCTTAAGGTTTTTTAAAAATTCAACCCCTGAAAAAGGTAAAAAGGGTGACAAAGTGAAAAAATCAAGATGGGTATCGTTTTCATAGTTTATCGAGTCGTAGATCACGAAAACAATCACGATTTTAAAATTTAGCGCGGCGGACGTGAAATACTATGTACACGGTTATGGTGTGATGGGGTAAAATTCGAAAAATATCAATATAAATTTCTTATTTATTTATATTTATGTTCATTTCTGGTTCTAGAGATTCCAAATTTATCGCGTAGGTTTCTTTGAGGATGTAGGGGTGCTCTAAAAAGGTTAAGTCGAAATCCACTCCCTAGAGGGTGCAATGGGGGTCCAAAGTTAGTATGGCGAAACAAGATTAGTTGGACTATTTTGTCCGAAACTTCCTAGGAGTATTCTTCAAAGTAATAAAGACATGTTTGCAGGTTTTTTTGAAAATTTAACCCCTGAAAAAGGTAAAAAGGGTGAGGAAGTGAAAAAATCAAGTTGGGTATCGTTTCTATGGTTTATCGGGACGTAGATCACAAAAACGTTTTTAATTTAACGCGGCAGACGTGAAATACTATGTACACGGTTATGGTGTGATGGGGTAAAATTCGAAAAATATCAATATAATTTTATTATTTATGTTCATTTCTGGTTCTAGAGATTCCAAATATAGCGCGTAGGTTTCTTTGAGGGTGTAGGGGCGCTCTAAAAAAGGTTAAGTCAAAATCCACTCATTAGAGGGTGCAATGAGTCTAAAGTTTTTTAGGGGAAACTTGACTATTTAAACTGTTTTATCCGAAACTTCACAGGAGTATTCCCAAACATAAATGACTAAAGACATGTTTTAGGGTTTTTGAGAATTGAACTCTTGAAAGTGGTAAAAAGGTTAAACAGTAAAAAAAACAACATGGTTATCGTTTCTATAGTCTACTATCGTGTCGCTGTACCGAGGTGTACGTGAAATACCATCTTCTCTGTTATGGTCTCATGGGCTTGCGGGTTATGACAGGGGTATCGTTTTAGTGTTTATTTCTGATAAAAAAAATCTAAATATAGCATGTTAACCAACGTTAATAACCTTTTAAGTTTTCCCGAGTTTTCATGCGATAGTAATCAAAAGTACATATATCTGTGTATCCAAGGTGTTTTTTATAAAGTCAAAACAGTCGTCACCATAAATTTCGACATTTTTGATCCAATGGTGTAAATCGATGTATCGGGATCCCAGAGATTCTTAACAAACTGCAAAAAAGGCTGCCTATTCAATTTCCGTTTCGATATTGTCCGTCATAAAAATCGGTGGTAATCTGAAGTTCTGACTGATCTGTTCATCATAATGAAGCAGAAGTCAAATTTGCAAGAAACGGTAACAATATTGAGTTACTTCAAATGTTAATCAGCTCGCCTAATTATGGTCATCTTTGTTAGGCCTGGGAAACGACAAATGATAGTTTTTATCATCAAAACACAACAATCACCTATGTGAGTGTGTATGTAAACTTTTAAAGATAAAAAACATTTGTCAGTTACCAGATGGTAAAGATGACCATAATATGATAGCGGATTTTGATAATAATCTATATCTGAAATGTCAAAGCGTTTCAAGTAATGAATTTGAGGTCAAATTTGCACAAAATGATCGGCACCTTGAATTTATTTAGTTTGAATCCGACCTTAATAAAAATCGGTATCTTAGGATCCAAGGGGGTTTTTACAAAAAGTGAGAAGCTATCACATCTAAAATTTCTAGAACTTTGATTTAATATTGATAAAAATCGATACCTACCGAGAAGATGAAAAGTTCTTCATATGGAATTTGAAGTCGAAATTGCAAAAATAATTCGCTATCATTATAGCCATCATCATATTAGTTTAATACGACCGTGATAAAAATTTATAGAACGCGGTCGAACCGCGGGTAAAAGCACCATCCGCCACACTTAAATCGGTTAAGGCAAACGCGAGATAATCGCGGGAAAACATAAACATGCAGTGAATAGATATTAGAACGCGGGCGAAGCCGCGGGTAACTGCTAGTACATCATATGATAGGTTTTTTAAAATAAGTTTATGGTTTCTTTACCAATAATTTGATTTATGGAATACTTTCAGAAATAATAGTCCAGAAAGTCTAAAAAAATGTGTCTACACCCCTTAATTTTTTATCGGCAGGTCTAAAAAATATGAAAAAATGTCAGAAATATGGGACATGATGCAATCTACTTGCAACATGATTTTGAACATATTCGATCTAGTTGTTTTAGAGAATTCGACAAAATACGTTTTATAACAAAAGCAAAAAGACGTAACTGACTCATTTTCCCCTACATTTTAGTACAATGCAACAAACCTAAAATCAAGCATGTCAGACTTGCTTGTTTTTACGTTGACGGTTGTTCCCAAAAAGTGGGTGTGCGACAAAGCTGAAAACATTTCTTATTATTTGTGATTAAACTGAGCAATAAAAATAAAAATCATCAAAAAATTTACATTATAGTGTTAAACGCCATGACAATAAATTTGAATTAATTTTGAGTTTATTTGTCGATGATAACGACAAATTACGTTTTTTTGCTCTCCTGTAAAATTTGCTAAAATGGACATACTTGAATTTGACTTTGAGCAGCCGAATAGTTTAACCGAACTTGTCGAATTGCGGAAACGCAATTCGACATCCATCGTGTCTTTGCGTGATAACGAGGTAGCCCTATTCTGACCATCCAAGCTCCTCCACGAAACAGCATCTATTTCAGGTTGGTAAATGCCTCCTTTCGCGTGTTTGGAGTCCCTAAGGACTCATGGCAAATATGTAGGTAAATCATTTTGATTGCACACCGCCGCGCGCCGACCAAACTATAGCCGCCGACTACTGTTTATTGTTGAGTGTAAACTATCAAATTTAAAGTGCTTACACTGCCGATCTTACTGATTAATACCTAGTGTCCGCTCACCCTTATGCGCTTTTTCGATTTGGTTACTAGAATATAAGTGTGCAACCTAAGGCCAATATAACGAATAGATACTCGTGTACAGTCTTTTAAACAGAGGCAAAAAGTAAGCTGTTTACCTACTTCTGTCTATAATCTACAATGCAAAGTACACATAGGAATGTAATCGGTAGGAGTAATATTATTAGTATTATTATTTTTTTCCCAACTCCCCTCCCTTTTCAATTAGTCAGCAAAATGAATATGTACCTAAGTAAGTATCCAAATTATCCAGTGTTAAATCAAGTATATATTTTGAGCAGTTTCTTCACTCTAGTATATAATATAACAATCGAAACAATAATATTCTGGGGAAATAATAAATTACTGGCAATATTTTGGATTGGACCTATAGCCCGTATTTTCTTTTTGTTCGTGTATCATTCAAAATGTTTCTTTTCGTAAATATACAAACTATCCAAGAGGACAGTTATTTATAATATTTACACAGGAGTGAAACTAACATACTCGTACTTATTGAAACGTCCATCCAAACCGCATTATTAAAATAACTACAAAATGTACACAGGCACAGCAATCATCTAAAATGTAATACAGCTTAAACCCAGCCTATACCTACGAAACGCTTAACCTAAATATTTTCCATTTTTTTATGTAAAATGAAATGATGTACCTACCTAATTGAATTTGATGGGCCATTCTTATAAAATGTCTACGACCAAATTGCCACGACTTCATTTAAAATGTATGAAAAGAGCGGTGGTAATACGACGTTACGGTCGCTGTAGGTTATGATTTTTAGAGTGATACGTTAATAGGCACTTACGAGTATTACCTATTAATACAACCGATAAAAGTGTCGACGAAAGTACCGAATATGCCGTATAAAATTGCCAACAAATTGTAACTGACAATGTGAGAACTTTGTTTTTGTTAACCAGCCACAGCAATTAATTTCCAAAAAAACAGAGACACGGGAGTTATTGTCATCTAGTTTTCTCACCTAAGTACGCTGCAACGAATACACCGCGGGTGCTAAAATGTCGTAAGTGCCTAGTAGTTCTAATACTGATAGGCTTTTTTTTGTCTCGGGTGGGTTGCTGCGCAGGCGACCCCTTGCGCAGCTGCGCCATTGTACGCGCACAATGCGCCCCCGATCTATGCTAGCCCCGCATCTAGCCGCCGCTATCAAAATTTTATATTTGGTCTATTATTATTCCTAAAATCGCAGAGGTCAACGACACGTGGATGGTATGAACGTGCTTTTAGGAGAACATTTTTCGGCGTTCATTCACGATTTTGTTGGTTCAATGTTTACTAATAATAGCGTTTATGAATTACGTAGAGTAAATTGACGTTTGCAGAATATTTAGGAGAGTTAGTTTCTAAAACCAGATATTATAGCTATATCGACCCGATTTTTAATTTGAAATGTACCGGTTTTTAACGTAACAAACTAAAATTAGATAAATAATGTTTTCCAGTGATTTCACAACTAGGAATAGAGTATATAGACCAATTTGATATCAGCACGAACACAATTCGAGGTAATAATTTGGCAAGAAAATTTAACTAGACAAACACGTGTTATTGTTTTTACCTGATGATGTACAGTTTAATTAAATAATTCTCGATTCACCTAATCATGTATATAGTCATACATATCATGTAGTAGTACCTACAAATCTTATATGAGATCTGTTTTAAATGTATTTTACCAGTAAATACTTATAACTAAATTGAATTGTTACTTGAACACGTACTCGTATTAAATAAAAGTAGACTAAGGAACTGGTTTTATAATACATCTCAAAAGTAGCCCTGTGGGAAAAAATAATAAAAACTTTACGAATTCTTGTTTTTTTTTAATAATAAGTGCATCGACGGTGGCTAAACAACATAATATTTATATTATGGTCCGCCCGATGTTAAACAGTGACAGTACCTACATACGGATGTAAATCCAGGGTCGCGTTTTATAAAGTCACATTTTACAATTTCGCTGTTTGCCTCTCTAACGCACGCACTTATTGGCTAGAAAGAGAGGCAAACAGAAAAATTGTAAATTGTAACTTTATAAAACGTGACCCAGGGGTCCGTTTCTCAAAAACTTGTAACTTGTGTTACAAGTGGAAGTCTCTTTTTAACACTATTAATTAGAAAAGGACTTCCGCTTGTATTACAAGTTATAAACTTTTGAGAAATAGGCCCCAGGTCATTTAGCGCGGGTTGCACCAACCACTGACGTGGCAGATCAACATTACCTACCCCGCTATGTATATGCACTACACAGCGTGTATTGTAAAAGTTACCCCAAACAGTAACCAAGCATTAGCACTATTAACTGATATTTTAAGGTAATTTTAAGTTAGTCGTAACCACTAAAGCGCAATATTTTGCAAATTAAATGTATCGACCCCCATGACGCCCATGGGCCCAATTAGTACTCGTAATCCGTGCACTAATTTGGCACTTGGAAGAATCGGCTAGCTATTGACAGCTGTGACAAAAAATGTTGAATACATGCTAAAATAGTTTGTATAGAAATAATAGTCCCCAATATATTATTTTTCTGGTGGTAGGACCTCGTGCAGGGTCCGCCCGGATAGCTACCACCCCGTTGCCGCTAAATAGCAGTTTTTGCACTGCTGGTGTTTCGGTTTAGGGGTAAGATAGCCGGTGTAATTACTGGCATAGATAGAGGCAATCCATCTAAGTCCTCAGGGTAGGCAGCGCATAGGCGATTTTTTGGTCACTATGTCCATGTGCCTCAGTTCCTGCTTTCCATCCGGAGGGCTGAGAGCCCTTCATCACATAAAAAAAATAGGACTTTCCAACCAAACAAATTACGATCATTGCTAATTAATCCAGCTGTTCGGTGTAGGTAAGGTAATAACAAAAACACACGCTATTTGTGTGAAACTTTCTATACGAATGATTATAATGTCAACATACGGTTTAGTAAAACTCACATTTAGTAGATCAAAGATCAGTCAATAATCTTTTAAAATGTCGTTCGAGTTAGTTATGCAAAAATAGATATACTTATAGGCGTAGCGAAAATGTCATTCTGCAATCGTACGTAATACGTAAACGATAAGTATTACTTAAATGTATGAGAATGACAGATTAGAACGAAAAGCCACGTGACCATTTCCATATATTATGGTCACGTGACTTTTCGCTTATCGTATACGATTGCAGAATGGCACCTTTTCTAGGCCTGCTGATTTGACCTACCTGAAGGCATAGCATGCCTCCATAGTGGTACTACTGTGGTAATAATTTAGTAAAGTAGGAGTGTAGCTGTAGGTCACCGAGGCAAGGTGTCAAGGGCAAGGTCACCGGCCTTGGCCGACGACGGACATTCCGCCTGAACTGTTAACTGATTCTGACTTTGATTTTTATTACCCTAGGCTACTCAAGAATCGTGTAACATGACAAATGCAAAGAGATTCCCTACAATCTGATTGAAAACGTAACTTTTATTATCAAACCGGAATCAGAAGCGGATTCGAAAGTACTGTTGACACAACAAATGACACAACATTTACCAAGAAAGGAGTTGTTTATTAGTGATTGATTAAGCTATTGTCTGTAAGTTTCTGCACTTAAACTATGAATATATGAATATAACTATGAATATGTCCTAGATTGACTTATACACTGTTGTGTCAGCAGTACTTTCAAATCCCTTTCTAATCGTGGTTTGATAAAATAAATAGTTCCCGAGTGGTCTAAGGTTCCAATTAATTGACTGTACCTATACTTAGCCTATCTACATACGGAAGCGGGTTAGATTATTTTGTAAGTTTTTTCTACATAGTAGGTATCTTCGCTTATTTATCTTAGACTTCGCGATGAAGCGTGCGAACTTTAACCCGGAGGTCGCAGGTTCAAACGTATATACGAGTATGTTTTGCAAACCATAAGGTTTTTATCAAGCCGAGATAAATAATATGTTTTTAATTCAATTAAACACAAGAACAATGATGATTTTTCCACTTATTATGGCTACCGCCTGTACCTGCCTACACATGAGCCAATCCAATGCCTTTGTACGTTAGGCACTGGTCTCACCGTGAGCTACTAAGCTATGAACTATCGGCTATAAACACGAACAAAAGATACGCACTCCCGTTTAAATAAAAGAGACACGGCGATACTCGCTCAGCTATCAGCTATTACCGCCGGGCGAGTATCGCCGTGTCTCTTTTTTTTACACGGGAGTGCGTATCTTTTGTTTGCGTTAATAGCTGATAGTTCATAGCTTAGTAGCTCGCGGTGAGACCAGTGCCTTAATCAAATCAATTAATCAAATCAAAATCACAATACGTTAGAGAATTAAAAGGTTATTAGTATGATTAAAATCGGAGTATTTACTATAATTTTGATGATTTGAGTTCCCAATATTTCGGTATTATACTATAGAAAATTAAATGCCATTTTCACGGACCAGTCCGAAAATCATATTTTTATTGTTAATGACCGTGTTACCTTAAAATCTAAAGCGTGAAGAAGCATCTAGCGGGCCAGCAAGGCGATGGCAAGTTGGCAACTGACAGGTTACTGCTGGTCTCCTGTTCGTTGCCGCCGCGATTTGAGCTCCACTTACGATCAGGTGGACTGGAGCCACTTTGTTGTGCCAATATAAAAAAAATCTTAGAAAACCCTTTAAAAGAATCTTAGAATCATATATATTTTTACATTAAATACATATTACAATAACACTAAACATTTTATTAGGTCTTGTTAAAATTACGTGCTTGCACAAAGTGCACAAGGGCCAGTATAAATTTGAACGCCTATAAAAAAGCACATAGCAAACTTAATTTACAGTGTAATTTAACATAGGTAAATATTTTGAATATTATAGGAAAATAACATTATCTGATGGATATATACAGAGTAATTCAGTAGTAACTACGTAATTATTGATGTATTGCATCGGCATAAGAGACGATTTATAACAAAATGTTCTATATTAAATAAGTATACCTAGGTACTTTACAAGTGTCTATAAAGAGACTTAGTAAGCAAGTAAGCGATGTCACAAGATTTACGATTAACGAAATCTGTTGAAAATCGAATGTAACTATGCAAAAACGTTAGTTAAGTTATTTGTCTATCTATGCAATGTGGTGAGATGTAAAATAAACACTTGCGCGAAGTAGGGCCTTTTTATAGTTGCTTGGTTAATTTTATTGTCAAAACGAATTTTCATATGCCTATGTTTTCATAATTTAAGTAACATCATTTTGCATAAAACCATGGTTACTCAGGAGACCGTAACCATAGTAATAACAAATCGAAAAAAGTTGATTCACCCTAAGCGCTCAAACCAAAATTGAATCTTTTGTTTTTCGACAAGCAGGTCATGTTTATGCAGAAATTGCCGACTAAGGTCACGTCACAAATGTGTCAGGTTTTGCAGCTTGTTTGAACAATACCTAGCGCTGTTTAGATATGTACCTAACCTACCTACTTGTTCATTAGACAGCCGTACTTACATTTTGTTTCTAAATATCAGTTGTAAGGCAGATGATAGCATAACCTAGCAAAATACGATGTAGATAAACTGCGTTTGCACTAATGTTCGTTGATTATATTAACAATTTATTATGGAATCTTGGCTCGCTCATGCTTATGTGTGTTTTTGATATAAGGAAAGGTGGGGTAAGATGAAACAGTTTTCAGAATGGGGAAAGACAAAAAGTCGTCCTTTTGGCACAGCGTCTGCTGGTAGCATTTTGTCTTACCCCATTCAAAACACCGTTTCATCTTACCCCACCTTACCTTAATCTGAAACAGTTGGAATCCTTTTGTGACTAAAGAGCGATTCGCTCTTATACTCTGTTTCAACTATTTTTACAACGGATTCTAGATAATTTCTTGTAAAATTGCATACGATGCAGTTTTTATGCTCTTCTGACTTGTATATTTATCATCATCGGTGGCAAACAAACATACACATTTTTAAGGATCCCTTACTCCAGTGTCGTTCGTGACCCTTTGACTAGGTACCAAGTTATGAAGATGAATGATCATTGAAGCGCGGCGCGGTGGTAGAAACCAGCCATTTGCAAATGTTCCAAAGAGAAAAATGAAGCGAAGAAAAGAAGAAAGAAGAGCGAAGATATGTCCAACTCCTCGCGTTCACTGCCGGAGCCATTATGTGTACTAACTGATCATAAGGCACGCGGTGAATGCCAAGAGCGGACTAATACTACGGTTGTCAAGACTATCAAGACTGCCGGAAGCCGCCCTAATCATAGCTTTGATGTTCTAATGTTTTTTCGTGTGTGTTATAATGTCTTATCCTCGTAACACCCAATGTACATTACAATGTATACTCCATTTCAAATACCATGGTCGATGCCACTGCAAAGTTTTATGTGGCATCGGTCCATGGTAATTGAAGTGGAGTATACATCCTAGTTGTTGCAGTCCAATTCGAATCTTTCATGAACCAATTACAGTAAAAAATCTTTAGTTTCATTGCTTTTTGAAACCAACGAAAATCTTACCAATTTACATATAGAACAAGGTCAAAAAAATAGGAAAAGTAACTGTGGCGGGCCTTACGAGGTTATTGTGCTCCCACATTGGAGTTATGACATGTTTTGTAACATCAACGATCTTTTTTTACTAGTTTAGTATTGTAAATTATTGTTCTAATTAATTCTTTAGGGTTAATTCTAAGATTATTGATAAAATAAAACTATGAAAATGGATAAACTCGCGTATATTAACTAATTTTAACTTCATTCCGACGTTTCGAACACTTTACAGGGTTCGTGGTCTGCGGATGACTGACAATGGAGGAAATTTGATAGATTGATAAACTTTTACTATTGGACCAACAACCACGCGAAAATAATCTGCTATTACATATTGTATGCTTATATTGTAAGATTTTTTTTCCTCTCATCACTTAGTAAAATTTTATCTGGGACCGCGTTTTTTTTTCGTGATTTGAATGTTGGGGTCCAAGTAAAAAAATAATGAATGTAGGTAACTAAGAAACAACCCTCTAAAATATGACCAGTGTATTAAAAATCTTATATCTCATATATCATAGATATGTACATCTGTAATGTATGTCAGCCTCCGTAGCTTAGTCGGTAGTGACCCTGCCTACGAAGCTGGAGGTTCCGGATTCAAATCCCGGGCATTATTTGTTCCTTAGTGTGTGTTGTTCCCCTTTGGGTGACTTTGAGCCTTCTTATGAGGCCCATTGTAAGCGGCCACGTTTCAGTACCGTATGTCATCACTGGCAACACACACTGATTAAAGACTTTCGTCTTCAAACACTGCGGAATATTGGACGAAAATATGTGTCGTAGCTTCCCGAACGCTGCCCAACCGAGTCGGATTCGACGATTGACCTCTTTCTCGAAGTTGGACCTACCTAACTGAATAGTTTGCCCTAGGTATATATATTCGTCTACAACTTCGAGTGTAAAGTCTCCGATTATTACGGGAGTTGGTGCTACATGGGAATTCGACATGATTTTCGTCTTATCCATGTTCATCCTAAGACCAACTCGCTCGGAGGCTTTACTGAGGTCAACGAGCATAGTACTTAAGTCCTCCAAGGTCTCAGCCAAGACTACTATATCGTCAGCGAATCGAAGGTGAGTGAGGTACTCGCCGTTTATGTTGATACCCAGCCTTCTCCAGTCCAGAGTCTTAAAGACATCCTCCAGTGCAGCGGTAAACAGCTTAGGGGAGATGACATCTCCTTGCCTAACTCCCCGCTGCAGCAGAATAGGTTTCGAGCTCTGGTCTTGGAGTCGGACTGACATTGTGGCGCTCTCGTATAAACACTTCAACACCTCGATATAGCGGTAGTCGACTTGGCACCGTTGGAGAGACTGTAGTACTGCCCATGTTTCGATCGAATCGAAGGCTTTCTCGTAGTCCACAAACGCTAAACAGAGGGGCAGGTTATATTCTTCGGTCTTCTGTATAACCTGGCGAAGCGTATGGATGTGGTCTACGGTACTAAAGCCTCTTCGGAAACCGGCTTGTTCGGGAGGCTGGAAGTCATCAAGCCTGCGTGCAAGACGATTCGTAATGACTCTTGAAAACAGCTTATAGACATGGCTCAGAAGTGAGATGGGTCGGTAGTTCTTCAATAAAGCGTTGTCACCTTTTTTGAAGAACAGTACCACCACACCTCTGTTCCATGCCTTTGGCGTTCTCCCTTCCAGTAAGACGGAATTGAACAACTTCTGAAGGGCCGTAAGGATCGGTTTACCACCCGCCTTCAGAAGCTCAGCTGTAATTCCGTCCTCCCCAGGCGCCTTGTTATTTTTGAGCTGTTCAAGAGCCATTCTAATCTCGCACAGGCTGATGTCCGGGATATCTTCTGTATAGTGTCGGGTCAGTCTAGCTCTGAGGTCTTCCGCTAGATCAACTTCGGGTCTGCTAGTTGACGTGTACAGCTGTCCATAAAAAACCCTCTATCTCACTCAGCAGCTCAGATCTGGATGTGACGATTCTACCATCCTCAGTCTTTAATTTGGCGAGCTGGCTTTGCCCAACAGACAGATCCCTTGCAAAAACTTTAGAGCCCTTGTTCCGCTCGATGGCTTCTTCTATACACTTGGTACGGAATTGGCGCATATCGCGTTTGAGGGACTTAGAGATCTGTCTGTTGAGCTGCCGGTATAAAGTCGCATCAACTGAGGATTGTAGAACCAGTTCACTTCTTTTTTCCATTAGCTTCTGAGTGGAGTCTGAGAGCTTTCTGGTCTTATTTGTCCGCTGGGTCTTAAAAAACTTAGACCCAGCGCTATGGACAGCTTCCACAAACCCGTCGTTGAATACGTCCACATCATCGCCTAGGCAATCGAAACGGTTTTGGAGTTCCAACTGAAAGCTCTCGGGGTTTTGGAGATGGAGTGCAGGACGGAGCGTAGACTTCATCAGTCGCGAGCGTTCTAGCTTAGGACATATATTCAACGTGCCTCTTACCAGGCGGTGATCGCTACCGGTTTTAACCGTACTGATCACAGAAACATCGTTGAATATATGTCTCTTCGTCGACATGATGAAGTCGATCTCGTTTTTAGTTGCACCGTCGGGACTCATCCAAGTCCATTTTCTGTGCTCGCGTTTCTTAAAGAAGGAGTTCATCATGTAGAGTCCCTCCTTCTCCAAGAAACCAGCCAGCAGATGGCCCCGGTGGTTCCGACGTCCAACCCCAAATTGCCCCACCCTCAGTTCGTCACCATCTCTCTTGCCCAGTTTCGCGTTGAAGTCCCCCATAACAACGGTGAAGTAGGTTCTGGAGCTATGCATGGCTTTTGAGATATCATCATACATAGCCTCCACCTCGTCGTCGGAGTGTGTCGAAGTCGGCGCGTACACCTGTATGACCTTCAGCGAGTATCTCTCAGATACTCTGAGTATAAGGTACGCCACCCTAGCCGACACACTCTCGATCTTCACCACGTTGTTTACGAGGGACTTGTGGACGATGAACCCGACACCTCCCTGGGACTGTTGGTCGCCCTCCCGGAAATAGAGCAAGTTGCCGGACTTTAGGATTATCGTGTCCTCGCCCTCTCTTCGGACTTCTGACAATCCCACAATGTCCCAACGCAACTTGCTCAATCCTTCCTCCAGTTCCACTAACTTTTCGTCGGTCCGCAGTGTACGTGTGTTATAAGTTGCCAGGGCCAGAGGTCGTCGGTGGTGGTAGCCGGATCTTTGCCGGAGATTCTTAGCACCCCTGACCCCGCTAGCACCCTGGCCGCTACCATAACCAGGGCACCGTGGGTCGCCGGAACCTCGGGGCCGCGGGCGTTTTTGTGCTATCATTTTATTTTGGGGGGGTATTTGCCATAATCGCCACGCTTGGCATGCGGGTTGGCGATCGCAGTGTCTCCACCGCACTTTAGGGATGCTGCTGCCCATCCCCCGGTGGTCTTGGTCGTAGTTTTCAGACATACCCGGGTCAATGCAATGGGCAATGGAGAGGGCTATGCTAGGAGTCTCTCTGCGTGATCGGATTAAAAATGAGACCATCCGCAGCAGAACCAAAGTAACCGAAATAGCTCTCCGAATCGCTAAACTGAAGTGGCAGTGGGCGGGGCACATTGCGCGTAGAACCGATGGCCGTTGGGGCGGGAAGGTTCTTGAGTGGCGGCCACGTACCGGAAGGCGTAGCGTGGGTAGGCCCCCCACAAGGTGGACCGATGACCTGGTGAAGGTCGCAGGAGTCCGCTGGATGCGGGTGGCGCAGGACCGGTCATTGTGGCAATCTTTGGGGGAGGCCTATGTTCAGCAGTGGACGTCTTTCGGCTGATATGATGATGATGATGATGTGTGTTGTTAAGTATCTATATACGAATATACATGAATATCTATTACATATTTTATATTTGTATATATTATACCGTCGCTTAGTACCCATATCACAAGCCTTAATTGAGCTTACCGTGGGACTAAGTCGATTTATGTAAGATATCCGAAATGTTTATTATTATTATTATTACTCATTAACTAATGCGAGTACAGCATAATAACTTAGGTACTTATTTTATGTGATAGACACCGCTCAGATGACTAACAGATACGGAATGACTGGGGCCACGCCATACCTGGCTGAGCATACGACGCATCATAGGACCATCGACAAAATTGAATCCTTAGGCCCTGGTGGAAAACCAGGGCCTAACCCACCGTAGAACCATGTCAACGTGTAGTAAATAGAATTGTAGCAACGGTCGTAAAATTTGAATATTGGCGTTACTATGACAAGATTCTATGGTGCGTTAGTTATGAATATTTTGCCGATAGTACTTCATACTTTCTGTACAAGCCCAGGTCAGGCTCGGTACAGTCTACAGTAAATTATCATTTAAATGGGTAAAAAAACTGTTGTAATGTAACCGATTCTTTATTCTGAACAAATCATTTTCAGGCTTTTAGTAATAGTAACACATGCACGTTGTAAGGTCAATGAGGGTAATACCGTCTATCGGAAAAGTCCGTCTACCAACTTATTTTCACCCTTAACTCAACAATATAAGACGCATATATGACGGACTTTCCTTACAAATAAAATATGCCGGAATTATCCACACTGACTTTATAATTATAAAATACGTAGGTAACAAATCACTAACGTATGAATGTGTCATTGTTCTCGCGTAATAATTCTTGTTTACAGGTTATTTTTATCAGCGACCGTTATTTTTAGCTTGAAATGTTGAATGTTTTTAATTAACAGATATCACTTTCATTAATCTACGCCATAACGCGAGTTCCATTTCGTATTGTGTTAGGTCAGTTATAGGACCTACATAATTCTAGGGTGTCTAATTAAATAATCACGATTGTTTGAAAACCGTTGGTATTATTGTGTCGGTTGTAATCACATAACACGTCTCCTGGCTTAGGAGGCCTAAGTATCGTTTCAATCGTTTGTCCCAGTCGATCTTATAGACATATTCATTTGATCGAAAGGGGAGACTTATAATAAATATCTTGGGACATCTTACACAAATCAAGCTAGTCCCACGGTAAGCTCAATTAAAGCTTGTGATGTGGGTACTAGGCGACGATACATATAATATATAGATATATATAAATACTTAAATACATAGACAGCCATGACCAAGGAACAAATATTTGTGATAAATAAATACACAAATAATGCCCTCGCCGGGATTCGAACCCGGAACCTCCAGCTTCGTAGGCAGGGTCACTACCAACAAAGCTACGGAGGATGACTTATGAATAAGAAGGTTAGTTGGGATTGGGAGTGACCCTGCTTAGGTGATTAGTGCCTGAGCTGGAGGTCCGGGTTCAAAAAATCCTGATAAGGACATATAATTTGTGTGATGAGCACGGATATCGGTTCCATGGTAATGGGTGTTTCTATGTATTTACCTAGAGGTATGATATGATAAGTAGAGGTGTTTCGTTGCCCACCACCCAAAATATAAGCGTTGTTAGTTCGTATCTGGCGCGGATCCAGGACTTCGTTCAGGGGTGGCATTGACTTATAATATGATAATATTTACTTAAAACACCATAAGCAACATAGGCATACCAAGTCCAGTGTCAGGGGGGGCAAGTGCCCCCATTGCAAAATAGTTCGGCGCCAGTGGGTTGATCTGTGAACATTGTCCCCGAATATTGATTTGTCTATTCAAATGGATTTGTAGATGTTTTATAATTCGTATTATGTACAGTAAAAATACTCGAGGTTATCGGATCGGGCAGGATAAGCTTTTTAATCATAACCATAACTTCTTTTATAGTGCCACCTACCATTATTATACCTTGTTCATAGTGACTGGTGTAACAACACATTTATCACCACCCCAATACTTCTAGGGCGTGCAAACCGGTTTTTATTTGTATGAGATTGCGGTGAATAACCGGTTTCCATTTTTTCTAAAACCGATTTGCATTCCAAAATACTTCCCATGACACGTGCGTGATCAGTGGCTAAGCGGCGTTGCAAAATCACGCATACGCTGCGTGATTAGCGCTGAATGGGTTAAGAGTCGACAAAGGCAAAATAAGTATCAATGACCATAGATTCATTGAAAATTGATAATGGCAGCAGCATCATCATCGTAGTGGACACTACTGCGATCGCCATCCCGCTTGCCCGGCAAAGCGATTTTTTTTTAATGCCACGTCGGTGGCAAACAAGCATACGGCCCGCCTGATGGAAAGCAGTCACCGTAGCCTATGGGCGCCTGCAACCCCAGGGGTGTCACATGCGCGTTGCCGACCCAATAAGAACTTGTACACTCCTCTTTTGAAGAACCCCATACTGTAGACCAACGGGAAAACCTCGGCAGGGAGCTCATTCCACAGACGGACCGTCCACGGGAGGAAGTTCCTCTGAAACCGCACGGGCATTTTACCTCCTAATGCGTCCATATGCATAATATTATGTCACGCTTGGGTGTTTCTAAAAGAGAAAATGCCCGTAACCACAAATTAAGATGTATGTTATGCTTAATTATGACCCCACTACTATTTTTGAAAATTATCTGACCAGCATTGTAGCTGTAAACATCTACCACAGTTATGACCTGTCATAACGACGAATGAATAGAAAATTATTACATTCACAGTTAAAGGAAAAACATTGTGTCGACAAGTAAATGAATATTTCACATTCTGCACATTTCTAATAACAAGTAATATGCTTGGAAAATAAATGTCGGTTAGCCTCAAAACAACAGAAGTTACAGAAGCCATATTGTTACAATGGGAATTAATGCGTCATCAAGTAAAAATGCTGCAACAAGTGCAACAAGTAAAATAAGTTTATTGTTCTACGTAGGTAATCATTTTTAGATTGTATTAACCTTTTCAACGCCTTCCCTCTCGCATCAAATTGTGACATACAACTGAAATATGATGAACAACGAAAATAAACCTTATTTGTCAGCAAGACAGTTACTTTGACAGCATACTCGATGACCACTTTAGTGGCTGCTGGCGTGGTAGGCAGGACAACGCACGGCCACTTTAGTGGTTCTTGGCGTTGAAAAGGTTAAAATGCTGAATCTCTTCTAAAAGTCTCTATTTACTAGGAACAAATAACAATAAATAAATACATTATAGGTATTTTTACCTTTTCTTTCTGTTAGCATCTCATCGTTCATTGTGATGAAGATATATTATATTGCACGGATTTATTTGATTTTCCATTCTAAAATATCGTTTCAAAGACCTTGCGAAAGTTAATAATTACGGATCGTCGGATTTTTACTGCTTTAATTCAACATCTAATGAAACCTCTAAATTCTCGTGTTATTATCAATAATACTAATTATAGTATAGTTTCCGAAAATAGATACTCGTACAGCATTGTATGGTTCAATCACATCGCAAAATATTTTCGTTTTATTGTAATGTAATTTGAATAAAAACTATTGATTAAAGCTTAAGTCCCCTTAATTGCTATGACTTGTTTAGTTTATTACTTGCAATTGTTCGTAATTCGGATTTCATATCATATGGTTTTATTTAAGAGTTCTTTATTAAATACCTAAGCATTTTAAAACGTTTTATGTGTTGTAATATCATGTCTAATAGCTCCTCCGGCGTATACTTGTCTAATGAAAAAAATTAGAACGTATCTCCGAAACACAAGGTTCATAATCGTTGCCATATGTTTGAAGCCGATCGAACGTGGGTTACCTTTGGTACGTGATTAAGATAAGACGTATCAGCCTCGGTGGGGCATGTTGGGGCTGCCCACTTATCAATGTACGCTTTGGTTAATTTCCCGGCCAGCATTTAATAGATTCACGGCTATTTTCGCAATCCGTCAAATAAAATTATCAGTATCCTTCTCCCCATGCATATAAAAGACAAGGACATGTAACTTTTATCTGACAGATACAGTTTATTCAGGGATGGCGAAACAGGCCCCCAAATTAGTACATTACGACACAAGTGCAAAAAACATGAAATTCGAAACGAGTGGCGATGTTTTAAATCGATACGAGTTACGAATTTCGTTTTTGCACGCGTCTCGTACGACGTTTTTTAGTACAGATGGCCCTCCGAAGTTTTGGACCTGACATAAAATGACCCACTCTCGCACTAGAGCCTAAAAAAGGCACCATCTGTACAAAACAAAATTCTCAGAATAGGTCGTACAAGACAAAATAAGTGTATACTCGTAGTTACACAAATCGGAGGGGGAGGGCGGTCGTTGGACTGAAACTTGGTCGCTTACATTACAATGGGCCTCATAAGAAGACTAGACTACATTACTAGATAGGATAGGTACCTATTAATATACATACGCCACAAAGAGATACAAATAAGAACACCTGTTGGCATCCAATATAAATATGTTGAGGATAATGACTGATAAAACAATACATAGCTATAGCTTTATCAGTTGTCATCAGGCTAGGTATTCCACTTTTCATTACACGAATAAACAGCAAACGATTTATCGTTTACTAATTAGATTTGACGCCGTTTTTAGCTTTAATAAAACATGGAAGATGCAGTTGCCCGCCGTATAGAACCTTTCAAAAACGGTCCTCTTATTTTCTTCACAAGTGCTAAGGCTTATGAATTCCTATAAGAACCTATACAATGTACCCATGAGGAAAGGGAAAAAAATCAACAGCGGATTTCTCACCTTTGAAGTTAAAAATGTCATAATATATGAAGTTTTCTGGATTCAGTCTACCTATTTTAAGATAAAATTTGTTTTTTTCTTAAAACTTAAAACTTTTAGACCGTTACGCTATGATAAACGCATTTTAGGAAACGATTTTTGTCACCATGTTGTCTTAGTCTTGTCACACTTAATTGACAGACTTCAAATGAACAAAAAAATCTTTCATTACCTAGCAAATGTAAAAAAAAACTTTAAAGTGCATTTTTGCGATAGTTTCATTAACAAAAACCATTTTTTTGTGTATTAAGGCATTCAAAACATCAAAAAAAAACAATTTTTTTTTACTTCTTTTAGTCTCAGGAATATGCTGTTAGAATTTTTCCCTTTCCTCATGGGCACCTTGTACTATTAACTTAACCCGCTATTCAAAAACAGTTATCCCGCTATCAGTTTCGATTGGCTATAGATATTCTGAGTGTTCATATTTGTCATACGAGTAGAAAGACGTTGCGTGGACAATGGGTGCTTAGCCAAGTTGCCAATCGCTAGCGCTTCATCGTTAATCGCAGCTAACTGTCTTTGTCGCACTAATATGAAAGAGTGACAGAGAGGGAAAACTACGTTACGCTACTAAGCGCTAGCGATTGGCATCTTGGCTAAGCACCCAGGTGTTACTACATCCAGAATTTGCGGGAAAAGGAAAGGTCTTAGGATATTTTATTTATTTATATGTTTGAGTAATCTCACTATTAATTAAGCTTTAACCAAAATGGTAAAGCTGGATCATTTTAGATTTTTTCATCAACCGTCTGTATTCACTATCTTATTCTATCCATATGCTAGTCATTTTACTGTGAAATGACATAAGGGAGGCGCTCCTTACATGTTAAAAATATTACCAAAAAGGTACCATACAATACCAGAATTTATCAAAGATTTTTGATAAAGTTCATACAAGGTGAAATTTTTATAGTTTATCTCCGTTTAAGGGCTTGTTTAGTATCGTTTTCCAATTAGGTAAAATAGAAGAATTTTTGTTTCACGTGAAAACATTTTTTCTATGGGACAGGTCTTGTAAATTAGCCGACCCGCATTTGTTAGCGATATGATGAACAAATATGTATTCATGATCGACCAAATGATAGCGTCTGTCTATGAAACATTGAGAAAATCGATTGAAGTTACCGTTTGCTGGCCTTTGTGGCTTCGGTGCGATAATTATATGTAATTATGTGTGAGGCATGTTCAGATTTCTACCTATTCCATGACTAAATTCAGACCAATATCTAATTTTGTCAGGCACCACTTAGCTTAAAAATGTTTTGCGCAGAAAGAACTAACATCCCCAATGTGAGTCTTTTCTGTAACTTCCGATCCGTAGTTATAGTTATTTATTTATTATAATATTGTTTATATTTTCATTTCATTATTCAATAGACTTTTTATTATTATGTGAAAGTAAATGAGTGCGTGTTCTAAAGTAATGTGATGAAAAACAGGATAGTTAATAAGGGTACTCCTTAAGCAAACGGTGTTGTCTAGGAGGTACTCTTTATTATACTGTGTTTTTGCAGTCAAGTCAACCAATGGGAATCCTAGGCCACTCGGGAATCATGTCAAAGTAACATTATTAAATTGAATTGTAAGGAATCTCATACTACTTGCCATTTTGACATGGTTCTACATAGAGTGGCCTAGGGTCTCAATCAGTTGAGTGTACCAACTCGGTGTCCATGCGCTTGAGAATACAACTTTACCTTTTGGACGCCAACTACTGATATATTGGTACCTCATATTCAACGCCAAGGATCAATATATAAGTCTTGATCCACAGAGCAATTTAAACCTACCTGCATAGTATGCGTAAAATTTAATTTCAGTTTTGACGTTTTGTTGACGTGGCGTGTGAGTGTCAGCTTTTGTATTTGACGTGGCGTCAAAATAGTATTTTATGTGACTGGTTCATAATGAGAGGCCTAATTATGAACAGTTGCATACATAACTTTATCTACATGCATATAATAAGTTTTCTACAATATGTTTATTTTTGTGGCAGCAAATTATTGGTCACGGTTGTAGCGGCGTCCCGGATTTCTGGTGGTGTTTCACACATTTCATCATCACTGTCTTCGTCGTCATAAATAATTTTTCAGTGTAAATATTTCACAACGAACTCGATAATATTTAACTTTCAAGTCAACAGTCCAAAAAAGTTGGATGTTTGAAACAATTCAAACAAAACAAATGACTGAACTGACATTAGTTTTTTTTTCTTCATAAGACAGGTAAGGTCTTGAGTCGATATCTCAAATCGATTCTCAGTATTCGAGATTTAGAAGAATGTATGGAATATGAATTTTAATATGAATGAAATTAAAAATCGATTAATTCGATAATCGAAATTAAAGTGTGTTTTTTCTTTTTAACAGAATGGTCGATATTTAATTGTGATTAAGATATCGGTTGCCGATATCGTAAAGTAAAAATTATGATACACCCACAGATACAGATTTCTTAAAGTAGGCTATTTGCTTACCGCCGCTAAACATATTGTAGACAACTTATGATATGGATGTAGATAAAGGTTAAATATAATTTACTCGTGTATGAAAAGCGTGCATCCATGGATGCGGACCCAATTCGTAACTACACCGATAATTGACGGATTAAGCGTTATCATTATCATTTATCACTTTTGCATAACGACCATCCAACTGTTGGGTGTGCAGATATTGCATTTATACTATCAATGTCTTTACGGGGTATGGAGGCCTATCTAAGGTGCCATTCTTCAACCGCATACGATAAACGATAAGTAATAAATGCTACGAACAAATAAAACATGGAAGCCGCACGCCATACTAAATTGCCTTTCAAAAACGGTCCTGAATTTTAGTTTACAAGTGTAACCCCCTCTTCAATGCATCAGTTGCATCACTCATTATCGGCCTATAAAAAAATAAACCGCCATTAAAAAATTGTTGTGATTGGTCCATCAAAGTTTTGATTGGCTATATTTTATTAACATTGAAAAGCGCTATGTCCTGCCCATTTTGGCACAATTGAACAATTTGTTATTGGAGGCATTTTTGAGCTAGCGCTAGACGTCCATGTATACAGTGTGTGTCTTTGATAGCGACATTGCTTTTAAGTAATATAGAAAGAGATAGATTAAAGTGTTGTTAACCATTTTATTAAAAGAATATAACGATTGCCTTTATTATTTAAGAGTAATTAATTTAAAAAAAATCTCGAGCAGCAATGTAATGCAAACATTTATTTGACGTTACTGAGAGGAAAAGCTAATTTCGTTTCCATTTTAATTCGATCAAATCATTAAAGTAACTGTGAACTGTTGCCGACGTTAACTTATTTACTGAATTATCCATTACTAGAAATGACTACAACTTAAAACATGCGAGATTTTCACTACACTAGCACAACAAAACATCAACAATTATTTCTGTGTCTTACTGTCTTAGCCACAGCACATTTTGAATCGTATTATTCACTAAACTAGCAAATCAAAAATCAAAAATGATCAAAAATCACTGCACATACATTAGGTATCACTTCTTAGAAATCACATTAATTCAAACATTTTCATTAAATTTATTAGGAAAGTCTGTTGATCAACAAACTTGATGTTATCTTGACACTTCAACTCAATCAATGTGAAGTTTTCAATCGGTACATAAACAAAAAGATTATCTGATTCCGCCTTCTTAGTTAACACAAAATTACCTAGCGCTTAATCGTCTCTGTCGCACTTATAAGAAAGAATGACAAAGACGGAAAACTAAAATACACTACTGAGCGATAGCGATTGGCAACTTGGCTAGGCACCCTGGGCTGTTAAGTCCTTTTCTTATGAACAAGGGTCATGATTTTTGACGGACTTGTCATCGAAAAGTGTCACCGACATGTAGGATGTAAATAGGTAATTAATTGTAATTGTCAGGATGTCACTAAGAGCGAGATTTCAATGAAATCATATGTCAATTGTTACTTACTTACTTACTCCGCTGGCTCAGCGACCCAAAGTGGATCTTGGCCTCCGATACGAGTTGGCGCCAATGCGCCCGGTTCTGTGCGATCTCCTCCCAGTTCTCTGCATTCAGGGCGCGTAGGTCCTTCTCCACCTCGTCTTTCCAGCGGTATCTTGGCCTACCAACCGGTCTGCACCCAATGGGTCTTCCTAGGAAGGCCTTCTTCACTGCCCTGTCAATTGTTAGGTTTAATTTATTAGTTACTGATACATTGCGTGCCGAATAATTTTGTATGAAATTTTTTTTTTTTAAATACTTTAACTAAATATGCTAATTTCAGTTCATTAAGACTTGTACTTTCATCCCTTAAAAGCAATGTCGTTATGAAAGACACACACTGTATATGTATGTATGTATGTATATGGTCGCAGAATAAATGTTTGAAAATAACAGATTCGAACGAAAAAGATTGGCATCTTGGCTAGGCTTGCTGGTAATTTAAAGACAAACGGGTCTTAATCGCGTAAACTTACGTTTAATTATATCCAGACTGGCTGAGTCTGCCTGCGACCACGGGTGTAACGTCATGCCTGAAACGTCAGGATATAATTAAACGTAAGTTTACGCGATTAAGACCCGTTTGTCTTTAAATTATGAGTGATAATCGTGAAAGTTTAAAGCAATATGGGCCTGCTGGTGTCCCAAGATGTACATCACCTTGCATAAATTGCATTCTGAGCATATATACCGTTGCTATTAGATATATCGAGGCAGCCAGTGTAAGTATATTCACAAATACCTGTCTGAGTAGGATGCTTAGCCAAGTTGCCAATCGCCAACGCTTAGTAGCGTATCGTATATTTCCCTCTGTCACTCTTTCATGTTAGTATGACAAAGACCTTTCGTTTACGATGGACGATTAAGCGTTAGCGATTGGCAACTTGTCTAAGCACCCATGCCTCTATTGTCTTAAAGTGGATTTAGACCAAACGAGCATTCGCTCATTCTAACCCCCACTCTACGAAATCAACGAATTTTGACGAAAAAAAAATCAGCTGTTTCATACATTTCGGCCGGCGTAATGCCGCCAATTTGTATGAAACAGCTGATTTTTTTTTCGCGATTTCGACGTTGTCCCCATAGTAAAAGTTGGTCAGTATGACCTACACATTCACTACGTAGAATTTGAACGGTCGAAAAAAAAACACCCTGTATAAGCACACAGATAAACTCTCTTGCGCTTATAGATAAGGAAGTACCTACACTAAACCCGTAATGGGAATTCACGATTACGCATAGCCTGACTTCTCTTGCCCATTTGCCCCATTTCCACAGAACGGGCAACAATCCCATGAGTCAGCCGCTGCAATTTTGGCCACGGTTTAGCCCGGGCTCCGTTGTCACTCAGCGATTAACGCGTTGGCCGTGGTCCAAAGCCTGAGGCCCTACCACGAACCACGAACGAAGTATTGCCTCCCTGTCACACTTACATACAAATTCACGAGTGCGAGAGAGAGAATACTTCGTGGTTCGCGGTAGGGCCTCTATAGGTACACCCGCCATCAGATATATCGAAGCAGCCGGAGTTCTCAAAAATATCTGAACACGTCTCTATTGTTATGAAGTTAAAGTGTATTTTCCGATTTTTGAGGACCGTGGCCGTGGCGATATATCTGATAGCGATTGTACATAATATGTTTATGTACTGTCCCTTTGTTTATAGACATTGTGAAATGTATTTTCATATACCTACTTACGTTTTCCTGTGCGATGAGAATGCCAGTGGGTTTAAGTATCTTGGTATGTATACAACGTGTTACACGAGCCACTGAAAACCTTGAACGGGGTGATTTGGTAAGTTATACTGAACAAATTTTACTATGGAGCTAACCCAGAAATCTCAAAAAAATGTTGGCTCTTTCATGCAATGTCGTGATCAATCGGTCAAAATATATGAACAAGACAATTTTTTTTTAGATTTCGTGATTAGCCCCATAGTAAAAGTTGTTCAGTATAGCCTACTAAATCACCCCGTTCAAGGTTTTCAGTGGCTCGTGGAACACCCTGTATGTTTTTTGTGTATAAGTACAGTTGCTATTAGATATAACGCCACCACGACAAAAGAGGCCTGCTTAGATATTTATGACCACCCTGGCCACTCTGATATCCGATGGCGAGATGTAGGTATCTCTTGTATCTTTAAACAAATAGTAGGATTAAATGAGTGTGCCTAACAGATAGAAGTGTAGGTAATACTAATCTGTCAAATAGCAATTTCACTGTTTAGAATGATGGCAAACTAGAATCAAATGATAAGCTGATAAGTTCTACACGCTACACGCAACTTATTATGTGAATAGATACTATGACTATGACACTCATAGTGTAGATTAGAAACTACAAGATGGCATACAAAAATTGGGTGTCAGTTATTATTGTTTTACATTGTTGCATCACTGAACATTGAACTGCACTGCAGCTCGTTTATTGTTGAATTTACAGACTATGCATTATAATGATGTCACGATAAATTTGCGTGTTGGTTGGACTCAAACTGCAATTTAAATTATTTGTATTAGGTATAAACTCCATGTATCTTTTATGTTGTATGACATATTGATGTACCTACTGCGTTAAGATATAGCATATTACATATATAAAGAGGTAGGTATATAATATAAAATTTCCTTTTCAGTGAGGTAAGTACTCAGCTGAACAAAGGAAGGATCTAGATAATTAGGTGCGGACAAAAATAGTCTGTGCGTAGTCGGGCCCTGGCCAGATGACGTCACGGCCAATGCCGGCGGCGGGGCAAGACGGGCCCCGCGCCAGTGCCGCGCGCGCCGCCCGCCTGGTCGCACGTACCGCCAACCAGCGTATTCTCGCCCACCACTCCACCCCCCCTGCCGGCCTACGCGCTCCCGAACACAGCCGGTGAGTACTTGTGCACCTTATCTACCCACCTCGCATGCGAACCTAGTCATCACGTCACATATGCGCTAAGAAAGTTATTGTTCAACTGCAGCCGATGCACCGAGGTGACGAGCCGTTGCAGATTTCTCCTGGCTCTGGTGGGTGCAGCAATCGCGATCCCAACTAACGTCATATTTACACCTACGGCCGGTATGTAATTGCACTTTTTATTGTTTATTGGACCGTCGTTTTCTTGTATAGAAGAGCGAGTCAACCTTGGCGCATCGTGCATTGCAGCGGGGACCTTGCAAGTCACGCGTCACACTAACCTCGCCTCACGCCGTGCTCGTACCTTTACTGAGTTTTCGCTCGATAACCTCTCCAAGGCGGTTCGTATTTTGAGTACGCTTTCCATTGCTTCGTTGGC
>JALPQI010013141.1:0-28392 GCA_025490895.1 Thaumatotibia leucotreta
TGCACTGTCCCCTACGATATAGGAAATTACTATTTTCCTTTTTAGGGTTTAGGCCGTAGTCAACTATTAGGATCTCTTATTTAGTGACCGCTAGCACTAGAAAGCTGACGCCGATAAAGCGGTAAAAATACATAAAGTGGGGAGTGTTTTTTTATCATTTCAACCCTAACGTTTGATATATTGATGGATAGGTATTTAAAATTACTAACCCCACAATTTTTTTTCTAAGTTCTTATTTTCGTAAAGAAATCGCTCCGAAATAAAAACAAATTGTGTGCTGCCCTCCCCTTTGAACCATACGTTTAAAAAATAAAATATAGTTTTATAAAGTTTTACTTTTCAGGTCAGAGGTTTAAAATTCCTTCTTTCGACTCTACTTTTCAATGTTGTATTATTAAAATAAATGATTAAATTAAACAATACTGAAAATTGATAAATTTTATTAGTAAAAAAATACTGGCTCTCATAGTATGATGTAGACGATGTAGTTAACTTTTTAAAGATTGACGAACTAAAGGTTTTGATTTATTTTTAATACTGCTGAAATTATCAACCCATGATTATTGATGATCATAATTGTCCTACGGCGTTGCAATACTTGCGTGTATGTCGTTGGATAGGAAATAAAACACTTCAGTAATTTGTTCGTTTTAATATAAAAAAGATTATTATAAATACAGTCCTCCATTGAAACAAAGATACATAGTAAAATTAATAAAGATAAACCATTTACACATCTAAAACCACTTCACAGCTGACTAATGAAAAAAAAGAAATGATTCTATAAACAAAATGGCGTCTGATCATATCAATGCGTTTAGGCCTGATCCTTAGCCGCGCTGAGGATTTCTCTGGAAATGATAAGTCTTTGGATTTGGGAGGTGCCCTCGTATATCTGGTAGATCTTGGCGTCCCTCATGAGTTTCTCGACGGGGGTACTCCGTGTTAAAGCCGTTGCCGCCGAAGATTTGGACGGCGTCGGTGGCGTTCTTGTTTGCGACCTCGGACGCGTGGCACTTGGCGACCGACGCGATTACAGTGTTTCTGAAACCTGTAAAAAAACGTCAGTGCAGATATAGGTATACGTCTGTATTATAAATTGAAACGTATGTATGATTGGCTAGATCATAGATTCCCAAACTTTTTTGTGTGATCCCCTAAAGCAGGATAGTTTCATTGAACGCTACATTCCCTCGGCCTCATGCAAAAAAAAACCGGCCAAGTGCGAGACGGACTCGCGCGCGAAGGGTTCCGTACCATTATCAATTTATCGTTAAAAATACAGTTAAAATTTGACAATTTAGTATCATAATTCTGTAGCGGTTAATATAACACATATTCTTACCAAATTTCATTACTGTAGCATTTATAGTTTCCGTGTAAATCGGCGGTGACAGACGGACATGACGAATCTATAAGGGTTCCTTTTTTGCCATTTTGGCTACGGAACCCTAGAAACTAATTCCATTAAATCAATGTGGCTGTCAAACCTTATGATATTTAGAGTTGCAATGTAATTCCACGTTATTTTTTAATGCTTTTGTCTGGCGATAGGGATCACGTTGGGAATCTTTAGACTAGACATAGGCTTTTCACGGCAGGCAAGCAAGAACTGGCCCATCGGTCTGCATCATCGGAGAAAGAGAGTCAATGCTCTATGAAGCCGAGTCACTTTCCAAAGCCAGCCGTGCAATCTTTACCGCCCGTATGTCTACGTACCATGGTCGACTAGCCACGCCGCACGCTGCCACGCCAATCGAGACGTCTCCACGCCCATGGCCATGTCCGCCAGCATGAAGGCTACGGCTTGGTGCCTGGCGATGGGCACGCCAAACGTTTTCCGTTCCAGCGCGTACTTCGTGGCTTCGTACAGGGCACGATTCGCAAGACCGGTGGCGCCTGATGCTACCTGGAATTGTATTGTTGATTTCAGCCATACAGCTACTTTAGGGTATTTCTCAGAGCTTAAATGGACATCTCATTCATCTGGTCACGTTTTTTTGGAAGTGGCCAGGTTTTTAAACCACTAGATAGCAACGGAAGCACTGATCGGAATAACCCACCTAAAAAACTACCTATGCCATGTCCTCGTTGATATGGAACTCCCTTATAAACGATTCCTATTCCGGAACCAGCTTGGTGGGAATAATAATGTTGATCTGGTCACGTTCTTTTGGTATCATTTTCGGTCGTCAGATACAGCACCCATTTCTCTATAAGACAACCAAAGCCAACCTCAAATCATTCAGCCACTTCCAAAAAAACGTGACCAGATGAATGAGATGTCCGTTTACACTCTGAGAAATGCCCTTTAAGCGATATTTGTCGAAATACAATTCCTACAAAATATATCAGAATCGTAAATAATATTTTGTAATATTGTAAAGTTTAGGCATTATAATATAAAGGCAAAATAAGGTGTATATAAAAATGCTCAACAATAGTGCACTTTAATTCTGTATAATAAGAATGTTACATATT
Organism: Thaumatotibia leucotreta; assembly: GCA_025490895.1. Lineage (NCBI taxonomy): Eukaryota > Metazoa > Arthropoda > Insecta > Lepidoptera > Tortricidae > Thaumatotibia > Thaumatotibia leucotreta. The sequence continues at coordinate 2,482 of JALPQI010013141.1, forward strand.
AATAAGAGGACTCTTTCGATACATAATTTTGCACTTGGCTGTACTAAACAGGATTGTAACTATGAATACCTACATATTAATAGCATCATATAATTACATAATCTAATCAACTATGCTTTGAATGATTCGTTTTTGGGAGATCCAAAATCTAGGCACAGGTAGGATTCGGACACCTCGTTGCTAAATAAGCTGTATCTATGCGAAAAACTTCATTCTTATTAAGAGGGAGGGGTAGCAGGTCCATGCCGATACCATGACCTAAAGGACCCAGCAGCAAAGATAGGGAAAAAGTGGTTTCAGTCAAATCTCACGATAATTTAGTATGATTTAGCAGCCTCGAATTTCTGCTGAATATTTTTTTATACGGGCACAACTACATCGGAAGTCGGTATATTTTCAGAAACAATTAATTCAATTGTTAGATTAGGTACGTTTTAGTTTACGTTACTAGAGAGCTACCATGATCTCTTAAATGCGATTGCTTTTTAACCGACTTCAAAAAAGGAGGGGGTTTACAAATTTTACAATTCGACAAAATATTTTTTTTCTCAAACTTGCTACGGAATGTTGATGTTACTTACGTTAAATTATAGGTAAACCCGGAAATACTATGTATCCGGTGTCATGTGCTAAGATGATATGTAAAGAGATTTCATGTACCTATTTATTTCACACCTAGGACTGCAAACAAACAGTCTTTTGTTTTGAACGTCAAATTGTGACACTAGGTCTTGACATTCAGCCACAGAAAAAAAAAAATCTTAGAACTAATGTCTATACCACCAGGTAAAAGGGATACCTCAAACAGATAAAAAAAAGGCGCGAATGTTTTTTTTTAAATGTTATACGACACGATACTGTACTACTTATTGGTATATTTACACATTAAATAGTATGGTTTGGCGAAATCAGTTCGTTTTATTTCATGGCAAGTTTGAGAAAAGCACTATACAAATCTCGGCGAGAAACAGGGTTAGAGGCCGCGTATCAGTTCCTTCGGCCAGATATATCTACTTGGCCTGTAACCCTTCGTTTCCCGTCCTCTATAGTAATGTACTATTATTTATGTATGTTCCCCGATTACTCGAAGACGCGTGGACCGATTTGGAAAATTCTTTTTTAGATTCAGCGTGTCAGTTTTTAGCAGTTATTCTATGCAACTGACATGTAGAGATTTTAATAAGATCGATAACTGAATCGCATTAGTTAATCGTGGTAGATGAGATTGAATTTACAACGTCAGTATTCTGTCAGTGTGTAATCAATAATCATTTCAACACATTGATTTTAAAAACACGCCACGCAAATAGAAAAATATGTACTAGATCATTTCTGAAAGTACTGCCGTGGGAGTTGTGCCATTGTAAAAAAATATTCAAGAGACTTGAATCTATATCAATATCAGATGAGATTTGACTAAAACCACTTTTTCTTATGTTTGCTGTCCTTTATGCGTACCTAGTGTGCATAAACCTACCTACTAACAAAATATGGATAAAATGCAACAATATAAACTACAGTTTTAGCTGTCTCCAAGCCTAATGTTTTCACAAAATGAAGTACATAATTATTTATTTAATTGAAGTATGGCTAAATATTCAAAATAGAGTAGTACTACGTCGTTTTGATGCTACGGTATACCTACATAGTAGTACTTTGGAGTCTTAACTAGCTTGCTAGATATTCTCAAGGCACGATTATAAATAAAATAGTAGGTACTGTGAACGATACGCAATAATAACATGCCAAGAAAGCTTACTTTCTCTCTGAAATGTGTCAGACCTAGAATGAAAAATGTAGCATTACCTATTGTGAAATATGTATTGCACACGCCAACTACACATTAAGTTCTTTTATTTTTAAGTAGTAAAATAGTTAAAAAGCTAAGTTTGGTTAAGTCACGGACTGCAAAAAATATTCATTCTTACATTTACACTTTACTACCACTACATTATGCTTTATGCATTATGTTCTGCAATGAAAAGCTAAAAATGTATACATTTTTTTCATTGCAGAACCTTTAAATAATTTAAAACATTGCTCAAGTTTTCAATAAGTAAAATAGGCTCGAGGCTGTACTAGTTTCGACAAGGGCACTTATATCAAAGTGACCAAGTATAGGTTCGAATACCTGTCGAAGAATCTTTTTGGTTCCCATTTAAGCTCTAAGCTCTGAAATGGAATTCGAGATCAAAAATGTAAACAATGTATGACAATGACATGACATTATAAAGTCAATGTTAAAGTGACAATCCAGGGGTATAAAACTTTTTATTTTTTATCACCTTTATAAATTAATGCCGCATTTTGAGATGGGTTATTTATTTTATTTTATTTATTTGCAAACTTACAAACTATCTTTACAGGTGCTAAACCTAAGACAATGCTTGATGTTTATGTGTCGCGAAAGTCAAAGTATGTTCGAGACAAAAGTATCACAATCATTAACATATTTTTGGACGTGACTATAAAAAAACATACGGTTGAGTGTCTACGGTTTCTGATTACAAAAATAATACCTAGAAAATTTGCTAGAATGATGTAAATAATCAACATAATCAATGTTTGAAAACCAATGTAGTGTTACTTTAATATTTAGGATAGTCGAGGAACGAATTCCAGTCTTCATCTACTCTATAGTTACAATCGAATCCATTTCTATAAAAAAATTAAAATGATTAATTTGTAGGTAAAAAAACTAAAATCTGTATTCATGTACTTTGTAATGCTAAATTTTAGGAGTTTTTACGAATTCATAAAAGAGTCATTTGGAGCATCATCTTATTTGATTTTTTTTAGTAGGTACATTGTTATAACTGCGAACCAAATGTTTAAAACTTCTTATCATTGCCAGTAGTATAAATTAAACACCCTACATTTTATTAAAACTAGAGAAATATATCATTAAAAAAATAATGTATGACATTAAAAATTTGGAAAATATTTAAAACCTATACGTACCGTCAGTGACTGTAAATGCGCATTTTTTTTAAATTATTTCATTGATTTTAGATTACCCACCTCTCGCGATATTTTTTTGTGGGGATATCCCATAGGTTTACATTTTTGATCTCCAATTCGATTTCAGATCTATAACTTTAATATTGAACATTTGTTCAGCGTCGAGCAATGATACATGTACATAATTGACATACTGCTACTTTACCATATTATAATATAGAACAGTTCATAAAAATTAATCTCACAAACATACGAGTATATTTAGAATTTTGATATTTTAAAGCACTATTTAGTCTGGTGGTACCACGTTAAAAAAAGAAAAGTGTTACTCCCTTATTCATAAACGTCACCTAATGTCGATAACTATTGTTTGTCTCTTTCAGTCTTATCAATGTCATTATCATCATCATCATCAGCCTATGATAGTCCACTGCTGGACGTAGGCCTCTCCTATTAACTATGCGTATAAACACATTAGGAGGTAAATACCCATAATCGCCACGCTGGGCAAGCGGATTGGCGATCGCAGTAATGTGTCCACTATGATGACGCTGCTGCCCATCATCAATCTTTTAATAACAAATAATGGTCAGTGACACTACAATCCCGTAGTCGACTCTTACGATACTCGCAGGAGGAGTTGGGGTGGTGACAAATGTATTCTTATTGCCATCACCACACGGCATTATCAATGTCTATAAGATAGATGGGGACAAACGAAGTAAGGAGACGCGTATGAATAAAGATGTTGGTATGTGAATTAATCAAACTGCTTTCTTGTATCATTATATGACTTCACATTGTGTTATTTAAGCTACTTTATATGGAAGAGCGGTGTCACTTGACACAGGTATCTCGATACTTAAAAAGTGGCACCAACCTGCATATTGTTATAGTTAAAAACTGCTACTGAATAAAATATTTTTATTTCTTTTATTTTTTTATTATTTAGTGTATAGTTACCGGTGGGCGAGTTTTGTCGAAGGCCCCCATGGCGATCTTGAAGCCGGCGCCCTCGCCGATCAGCACGTTCTCCTTGGGGATACGCACGTCTTCAAATGTGATGCCACGTGTGTCCGACGCGCGCTGGCCCATGTTTTGTTCCTGGAATTATCACACACACTTTAATAGTAAATTACCCCCCAATATGCTAGCCTCCTTAAACATAAACTTCTGATAACTTAGCAAGCCGCTAAGTATTCGTTGTCTCTTACAATCTTATTAATATGTAAATAAGAGCGAAAGGGACTAACAACACTTAGCGGCTTGCTAAATTAGGAGAAGTTTATAAATAAGGAGGTAATAAGGTGGTACCGAAAACTCAGCAAAGAGAGTTAAATAAAAGTCTACTTTATTAAATAATTTATAAATAATATTCACGGGAATCGTACCTTGCGACCGGGCGTGACTCCGGGCCAATCTCGCTCGACGATGAAGCCCGTGAAAGCCTTGCTGGCCGGGCACTTGGGGTCTGGGTTGGTGCGTGCCAGCACAAAGTACCTTAAAAACAGATCTTTTATAATACACTAAAATACAAATTCGTATACCTGTAATGAATAGTGTAAGACGACATCGTATGGAACATAAATGCCAGATGACTTCACTTAACTGGAGCCGCACTGTCATAACATAACTGTTCCTTAAACAACTAGTACATGTATTTATAAAATCTGTTGATTCAGCGATGGAGTTCATATAGGTTTTCAAAATTCCTAGTCCAATTGATTATTTCACAAGTTCTTACCAGTTAGCAACTCCGCCATTGGTGATCCACATCTTCTGACCGTTCAGGATCCATTCGTCGCCCTTCTTCTCGGCTTTAGTCTTGATGCCAGCCACATCTGAACCTGCGCCGGGCTCGGTCACACCGTAAGCCTTGAATATTCCAATATAATTAGGACATCAGAAAATTATATGTTTTTGGTATGGTTGGGCACTTCTATGAGCGTTTCAATCGCTGTGACTTCGGTGTATAAAGTACACTCGGGTAAGAACGGACTATTTCGGTGTCACATAAAAAATCATTTTATTCTCACTGACTTTTACCTGCAGAGGTGTGATGTACGTGATAAAAAAGAAATCAAGCTCTCAACATAAATTTACTTGATGCCGCTCAACCGAATAGCTTAGGAGTAATCGACACTCAAATATGCAAAATTTTTTTTTCAAGACACCCAACCAAAATCCTTCATGGCTTAAGATCGGACTAGTTTCTAATTCTAAAGTAAGGAGAATAAGGTGCATGCCTCCTTGTTAAAGATCAGATCTCCAAAAATTCTCGAAAAAAAAACACTTTTTTTTAAACGTTTGTAGGTCACGACTGATGCGGCTGAGCGGTTGCTGCATACTAATGAGAGGGGCGGGGTGATATGGCGTCATGCATAATATTATATTGCCAGTGATGAAAAAATATTACTATTTTAGTAGTTATTACGGTCATCCAATCTTACATTAGATTTGATCTTAGCCGAGTGTACCTTAATGCCGCCACCAAATTCACGGCGGTTCAACTCTCGAAGAAATGCCCGGTTATAGTTAGGTTAGCAAAAACAAAGTACTACAGATATAAAAATTAAGGTGACTTACAGCAACAAGCGGTTCGTCGATTAGCCTGCCCAGGTACTTCTTCTGTTGTTCCTTATTACCAGCAATGATCACTGGTGTTTGCTGAAATATTCGGAAGAAAACGAGTTAGCCCGTGAAGACCAGGTGTAACGTCTGACAAGTCAGATTAAGCAGTAACAGTGAAAACCCCGGAATTTTTAAGGGTATAAAAGGAAAGGGTATTCTCCATTGTTATTGCCAAATAGACTTGTAATCACTAATGATTTTAATAGCGAATCAACTTCCCAAAGCACATAAAAAGCATGTCAAAGCAAGCGAAAAGTATGATGTTAATTAACTACGAGCGAAGCGTATATACCACTTATACCAGTCTCCATGGAGTGATAATGAATGTAACTATAACGATGCATAATGTATCGACATAAATGGGTCAGTTTCGAAAGAAATTAACAACATTTCAACTACGAAAACCAAAAACAATATTAACGTATACATTTATATAAAAATACGGTTAAAATGGGTACCTAATTCGTCTATTATTTTAGATAGTGCGTTTAAATGAAAGCAAACCACTACATCTACGTCTTTGTGTACCTAAATCTACGAGTGTCACGCTAATTTTATGCAACATTAAAATTATTGTTACTGAAAAAGTGTAATGGCATCCTCTTCAGAAACTACTTAGCTAAACTGTCACGAAACACCAAGCATAGCACTTTTATTCAGATTCTTCCGATGTCAATCCTGTTAGCTCCCATCAAGTTCCATGCACGGGTTTAAGTAGTTCCGCTTAACACAAATAGAATGATACAATTTTATTGAACAACGAATAACATGCGTCGTACGACGCCGACGTCACACTTCTTAAGGGTATTATACCTAGGTATAGTTGGGTAAGATAGGGTAGTTATGTAGTACATAAAACATTCATAAACGGCATTTAATCATGTTAGAATATTAAACAAATTAATAACTACGCACATGTGAAATTAAAAATTATAGGGGCTATAGTTTCAATTTCCTAATATACTGTTAGTCTTACTCAAATGTGCGTTAGTCTTACCCCGACTTACCTTCTTACAATTATAAATGAAATTCCATGTTTATTAAAAGGAAAACTAGGTCATTCTAAAATATTAGTATCTACAAAAAATCTAACATCTACAACGCAATAATACGGATTAGTATTAGGCAATTATCGTGCAAGTAAGATTCGCAATCGGCACTCACGCCAAGCCCACTGGCTTCCATCGCGGTCATGATACCAGTGCAGCCATAGGCCAGCTCCTCTGCTACCATGCAACCTTCGAAAACTCCCATGTTCATACCACCTAAAGGAATGAGAAGGATGAAATGATAAGCAGTAGAAAGCCACAGAAAATACGATAATTTGAATCTGTTGGAGAACAATGTAAATAAGGACGTTAGTTTTATTGTTATTTATTGATTAAATTTTACTAATATAATAAATAATACACTACGTATATATTTGAAATATTCATGTATACTACGTGACGTAACAACTATTAAGTACTTTTCTTACAATATTCACGTTTGGGCATATTATGGGCGCAAGTGTTATAAAGATTTTTTCCCTAATAATATATCATGGAACGGTTTTTATCGAATATGATTCTTTACAATATGCAGCGTGTTATTAGGATGACGAACGTAATCGAAAGACAGCTTCCAAATGAAAATGCAACGATCCCTAAGCTAGCAAGAACATTGAGCGAGCTAGTACTGTAAGACTCACTCCCAAGTTAGAGCCGATGAGGGCGGTCTTAATGCCCGAACACCCGAAAGCGAATTCTTCAGCAACAGTACATTCTTCAAACACTCCCATATTGCCGACGCCGCCTGTAACAACTCTCTCTTCTGAATATTACTACATCTCACGACTTATTTATCTGTTAAGTGTGGGTATGTGTTTTTTGCACTACCTTAATTTACGCCAAAGCCAATCCTACCATCAGCTGTGTAAATAGGATACCACCGGTCAAAATATTGTTTTCAAGTAAAAAGTCTCGCAGTACGGTGCTCAATCGCATACAAAAACAACTAATTACTCATTCGATAAAAACGGATCTACATAGTAACGACGATATTTGTAAAAATGCAATCAGTTCCTTTCATAAAAATTAAGACAAATGAAATTTAATGTCCCATCCACTTGAATGTAATGATTTAATGGTAACGCGAAAGACAACACAAAAGTATACTCAAGGGAAATATCGAGTACGATTTATAGGCTTTGCGCGTTTAATGCATATTCGTGACAAGGAGTAAAACATGCTTGCATGCATATTTAGCGTCTTCAGCTCCTTGCACGAAAATTGCACATAGCAAAGGCGCGAAACAATTACTCATGTTGTGTTGAAAATGTTAAATATTATTAGAAAGATTGCGTTAAACCGTAACACCCCGCGTGTAGCAATTTATTAGGAGTCAGGGACTCACGCCCAAGTTGGTGCCCCCGATGGCAGTGCAGATACCAGAGCACCCAAATGCAAATTCATCACCGATCAAACACTCCTCGAATACTCCTAAGTTGCCCACACCGCCTGAAACACTTATCAGGTCTTAATGGTTACCTAAGTACCTAAATAGAAAATTTAATACAACCAATAAGTGGTCCATAATCCTAAATTCCTTAACAGAGGATGCAACAAGAGTTACCATAGCTGTAGAATGTAAGGAAAAATACAGTTATCCAACGGTGATACATTATTTCTTAGAATTTTCAACAATCTCAGGATAAACTTTTTACATTAACACTTCTAAATTATTTCACATAGGTATCTCTAATGAAGTAATGATATGTCTTTTGTTTTTGTATTTACGTAAGTTTGTAAGGTAAATTTAGAAAATTATTAACAAACCAATAGGTAATACCGTAATCAGAGTACAGAATTTCTTTATTGAAAAGGGGTACCTCCAAGTCCTTACTACTAGTATTGTAATTTGTTGTTGGGATACTATAAAGATTACTTAGAATTTCGTGTCTAATCTGTAATCTGAATTAAACCCCATGGTGAAAACCATTAATGTCATCTCCAACCAAAATATTGCCTTGTTAAAAGTCGCCGCCCTATTTCTGTAATAAGTTTTTGGTTTTTGAGATCAGATAAATCTTTCTCTAGTGGTGTGGTGGTACATAAAATTACGGCTCTAATTTGAAGATACCATTGGTACCTCATGCATGATGATTTGGGTTTCATTTTTCTTGCCCATTGAGCGCGATTTTTAGCTGCTCTGAAGCATCACCAGTGAACTGGTCTGATGTTGGTGTCAGGACTAGTTTTCCCTCTAGGTTTGAAGGTTAGCCGACAATAATTATTCCCTTGAATTAAACTAGTGCCCATGTAATCTATTTTTGTCTGCCCAACTAATCCTAGGCAGCTATGCTCTATTAGTTAACCGTTAATCATTAAAAAAGCCCAATATCAAAATGGTTGATTTAAAACACTTATGATTAGGTATGGTATACCTACGAGTATACATGCACCACCTAATAAATATGTCCGAGCTCAATGCCTCGCAAAGCAAACTTAAAAATTGCGATGCATGAGCATTGAGTGAGCTATTTAATAATTAAAGACTCACTCCCAGATTAGTGCTGATGAGAGCAGTCATTATGCCCGTACACCCGAAAGACAACTCTTCAACGACCATACATTCTTCAAACAATCCGATATTGCCGACACCGCCTGTAACAACTCTCACTTCTAAATAATACTGTATCTTATGATCTGTTCATTATTTTGCTATTTATCCTTTAAAAATCAATGCCATCTAAATACTCTGAATTTTCCAGGATGCTAGACAAAGTATCATGAAGCTATTTCGAGTTGCTACGGTTTTATGTTAGAGTAAAAATCTGTTAAGTTAAACGGCCAGCTTTACTCTTAACATCATGTTGAAAAAATCTTTTTAGTTTCGTACAAGTCTGAGGCAGCAGAGATGAAGCGAATAGCTTTTCCAATCCGCGAAACAAGAGCAGACAAAAATCAACATCAATGTTTATAAATAAAGTTGAAATATTCACCCGGAATAATAATATTGGATGACTTCAACATTTTACAACAAATAAAGTCTCGGTGTAAGACATGTAGTGAAGTTATGGATTATTAGAAAAGTTCTCGGTTTATTGGCATTTTCTGCTTGCTAACAATATTCGTGCATACCTAGTTACTAAATATACAGACGCTGCTTTCGTATTTGGAATCGAATCTGGCATGAAATTGAAATATATTTGACAATAAAATTACAATTGCAACAGTCCATTGGAGGTAATATGAATGTCTAAATTATGTATGACTTAGGTAATTGTTAGATATCGTGAACAGTGATAAAGAAAACTTGATTTAATGACAATGAGATTAAATCTAAAAGTCTCACGTTCGGTCATTCTCAAATTTTATAATTTATACACATTTCATTTGGGCCGCCTCTGCTCCGTCGGCGTTGATTTTGTACCTACGGTTTCAAAAAGTGTGTACCTACAGATAAACATTTCGAAATAACCTGAATTGTTCTTTTCAGAGTATGCTGAGGGGTGCCTGTTAACGGTCCACCTTCTTGGAGGGTTTTAGTGATACTTGCGCCTGTTTTCCGAGTTCTTTTATCCCATTCCAACACAAAGCATCAGTTACTCTGTTAATACTACAATGACAAGATCCAGGTGGCACCACTACCCGTAGAGCTTTTAGTTTTTAACCACATTGTCTCTGTCCATCCCAGTCCGATTCTCACGACCCTCACCACGTCAAACCACACAAAACCGCTATGCATTAGAGCTCACTCCGACTTCGGTGATATAAACCGCTGCCATGACACCTGAACAGCCGAATGCCATCTCCTCGGCGACAAGGCAATTCTCAAACACCCCTAGTCCTAGACCCCCTGTTGTAAAGATTAAAATACGTCGCGTTAACAGTTGGAGGAAGTATTTAGTACAGCGGTGAAATGTTTGTATATCGATCCTTGCTGACTTGTCTTAACAACAGCTTTGCAACAGGCTAAGTGAAGGAACAACAGAATCCAATTACATAGTGGTAATTACTTAATTGAATAGAATGGTTATACTGTAGTATTTCATGGAATGAATTTAATTTATATTTCGTTTTTTGAAAAATAGTTTTATAACATAATTCGCGCACTCCATGAAGACGTAGCCAATGAAAAATGTGTTAGTATTTTAAAGATTACCGTGAGATCATCGTATAAAATCGTATATTACTTATATGACAAATTACCAAGAGGACGGAATAGCATGTGCACTTGGCCGGCATTCTACAGTATTTTAATTTTGTATTCTCTTATACATACTGTCAGTCAGTATCTGACATTAATAGAAAACCAATTTATGCACCGAACTAATTGTACAAAGAACTACCCCAATTGTAACGTAAGGTTAAGCCAAAGCGATAGTCGCTGTTAGTATAGTACAAGCAAAACCAGTACGAGTACACAACAACTATACAATTCCGAGAACTAGTTAATTTACCTATATATGCGAGTTAACAGGGTATTTTGATTGTAACATAATAAGTAATTAAGTATAACACTATTATAGGTAAGTATCTACGTAGGTACTATTGATTTGGGTTATTTTGTCTTAAAATAAGATTGATTGAGTCTTAAAATATGCTACGAATCTTTTTTGATCACGATCGTAGAACTATACAAATACAAATAATTTACGATTTTTTCTTAATAACGCTGACAATAAATAATCTCATACAGTTATCTAAACAAGTATCGTGCATTACAATATTTATGTTATATAATATACATAGATACAGCTAGCAACAAAGAGATGTAAAAATACACTCCCGGTCAATGAATACGGGTTAGGTGGATTTTTTCATAGAAAATACTGGAAACATGCTGATTACAAATATTTAAAATAAATATTTATAATACAAGTGGAACCGTTTTAACATCAGATTGTATTGGAATTTCCCTGAAGTTTTCACCCGATCCGAAAAACACGGAACTTTATCGTCAAATGACTCCTTAGATATACACATAGCAACTCATGATTAAAAAACTCGATTTACCATACATTTTAGGTGTTTTTTTTAACGGTCTACATTTTTGTCTATATAAACCGAGCTAACGACAATTTTAAAGTTTTTTTGGGTTTATTTATAAATTTAGGGAAATTCCAATACAATCTGATTCAAAAATAGATTTTACCTACACTATAAACATTTATTTTAAATATTTAAAATCCATGTTTGCATTATTTTCTATGAAAAAAAAAAACATTTTCATTGCCGGCGTGTGTATGTCGCTACAGATGTAGTGAGAAATGACTTGCCTTCGGAAACGTTCGTCAACGTCGTGCTGTTTCAGTCTATCTCACTGAGACTGACAGTAATAGCTGTCATGCTACTTCAGTCAGACTCGGTGACACTGCCTGAAACAGCATGTGTTTACAAACGTTTCCGAAGGCAAGTAATTTCTCACTCACTACACTTGTACTGCGTTTACAAAACGGGCACCGAGGCACTTACGCCTATGTTGGAGGTCAACAATGCTGCTTTAATTCCAGCACATCCGAAAGCTATTTCTTCTACGACAAGGCAAGAATCGAATACACCCATCTCCATACCCCCTGTAATAACAACTTGTGTAAAATATTTAGTCAACTTCTCGTAATAATTTACACTTCATAAGAAAATATAGTGATTATAACAGGTCAGTCACAAAGTCTACTCGTCGCTAAATGACTATTTACTATGTGTTTCCATATGTTCAGTTAGAACGATTTTACATTATTCGTTCTAAAACCTATGTAAAACCCAACACTCGTGAATAAGTAAGTATGTACCTATCAGTACAGCTGAAAGGCATCCAATATGTTGTGGGAAGCCGCCGAACGCCCGAAACCACTTTTTTGCGTTATTGTTTTATTTATATGTAATTAACATATTTAACGTAAACAATAGACGGAGTATCAGTACGAGATAAACCAACAAAAAATCTGATTCATAATGTGAGGTTGAAAAACGGGTACGTATTTTAGTACATTACTATAGTACGGGAGCAAAGGGGTTGCCGGCCGAAGACATAATATATCTTAGACCGCCGAGCGAAGTGAGGCTGGATAGGGCGGATAGGTCTGAGGCGGGAAACTCCATATTTCCGGCCGAGATATGTATAGTGCTTTTCTCAAACATGCAATGAAATAAACAAAAAACCATCAAGGTTTAATTTTTTTATAAGCATAGTGGCAGAACAGTCATGATGCCTTTGCTACAAATTTATGTGGAATGGAATTAAAAAAGAGCACTTTGCCAGCCCAGGCCTCCAAAATTTGTATTAAATTCCATTAACGGCCTCTTGTCCAAGTCGCACCTGACACGTCATACTTCGGAGCCTATTAAATTATAAGGAACATAACGATATTTCATTGCATGTTTGAGAAAAATATTTAGTAACATTTGAGATGGAGATAAGTAATGGAATAATTACAGTACCGCAATGTTCGGGGATGTGGCCGTTCATGAGGCCGACCTCCCAGGCCTTCTTGACGATGGGCCAGGGGTACTCGCCGCTCTTGTCATATTGCGCGGCCACGGGGATGATCTCCTCCTTGGTGAACTTGCGGGCCAACTCCTGCAGAGCCTTTTGCTCGTCGGTTAGTTCTGGAAAGAGAATCCAAAATTTTTGAATTATAACTAACGTGAGACTCAGACATTTAAATATTTATTTATTTGTACACGTCGGTCTTTGGTCGCGTGTACTCCATGATGAGGGTCCTCTAAATAGATCGAAATAAGTCAAGCAATCATCGACTAAAATTCGTGAGTAACACGTTTGCTAAATATTTTAAAGAATCCGAAATATTACATTTGTATAAATAGCAGAACGATATTTTTATATGAAATTGGAGTTGTAAACCCATAACTTGGCAGTGTATCTTTAAAGATACATACTTTTTGACCCACTTTTTGTATTTTTTTTAAGACAGAATTTTTTGCTCTACACAGCGGCGAGGAGGCTAGAACGCACGATTTTTTAAAATTCTGCCAAGTTTAGGGTTTTAATAAAAGAAAGTGAAAAAAAAATTACTTTGTTAAGTGTTGCGTGCCAAACTTGTTCTTGGATCAATTCAGTTTCAGAGTCTGTCCGTCCGTCAAATTGTTTCTTTTCAATTGCCAAATCATTTTAAGCGTGTTTTTGTCGTTCTTGTTCTATATATAATTAATTGAATTCATTTCATCATCACCATTCATTTATTACGAATATACATCTATATAATGCCCAATAATAAGTCACAAAAAGAAATTAAAACAGATTCAACAATTATTGCGTATTAAAATAATTCTTAAGTAACATGTTAGATTTATTCAGCGTAAAAATTTAACGTAAATAGTATTCACTTGGATAACAATGTGTATAGGTAATCTAATCTATAATCATACACATATAAGTGTTGTTAACCCTTTTAACGCCAAGGTCAAACCTTCTTAAGTTATCGTCGTTATCGTATCCATAGCATCAAGAACGATTTATAATGTCAGGACGTACGTTGTCAAAGTTACCTTCATGATATCTGTCAAGTAAGGTTTACATTCCCTCGCATGTGCTATTTTTATAGATGTGTGGGTATCCTGTGTATTAAAATTATGGTGACAAAGGGGTAGTTTTCTATATCGTCGGGGACCGCAATACCGCGTAACTAACAAATTCAATTAGGCTCAATTTGAGTGTCAATTGTTTGATATTTGAAGTTGAACTCTATCTGTTTTGGTACTTACGCGATATTACACTATCTCCGACGATATGTAAAGCTATTCACCAATGGTAATTGTACGGTAGTATACCACCATAGACGAGGCGGCGTTTTAGTGTTTTTAGCTAATATATTTTTAAGGCCATCAGTCATCATCACAAATTTCACAAATGCAGATAACGTGTTGTGTGTTAAGAACAATAACGTGTTGCTCGGGTAACTAAGCAAGTAGGTAAGCACTTTTGCTGCCGAATGTAAATGGTCGTCTAAACAACGTCTCGTAGTGAGATACTTAAGATTAAAACTACCTATGTATTAATGACGTTATTGATAAACGTTTAATCATCCGCCATTAGCTAATTAATAATTTAGACTATTTCTAACATTGTTGATTGCATTAAATTGGTAAATAGGGAAAAACATAACTAGTAGGTACAGTAGAAACTCGATTATCCGAAATAATTGGGCACGAAACCAATGTAAATTGAAACTTGTAAATAGTGCTTAAGTTAATTATATTTACAGGTGTAGTGAGAAATTACTTGCCTTCGGAAACGTTCGTAAACACATGCTGTTTCAGGCAGTGTCAGCGAGTCTGACTGAAGTAGCATGACAGCTATTACTGTCAGTCTCAGTGAGATAGACTGAAACAGCATGACGTTGACGAACGTTTCCGAAGGCAAGTCATTTCTCACTACATCTATACATATTATTGTATACAGAAATGCCTAAAATGTAAGTAATAAATTAAGATATTAAGAAGTACTTTGTCAAATTGCACATAATTATAATTACTTATGTTCCATGTACCTACCTATTAAACTTTGTTATTGACTTGCGCACGCTTAATTGAACTTTGTACTTGACCTGACGTATATTAATAGATACCTTAAGATATCGTAAGATACCTTACAGTATTTCTCGGTTGGCACTCACACGCTACAAACATACGCTACTTAAATACATTTCTATCTCTCTCACAATGTAGATGCTAGAGAGAGACACAACTAGATATATGTTAGATTATATTGGCATTGGAGATCTTACGGTATATTAATATAACATAAACTTTCGCTATTAGATGAGTAACGGCGACGGTCTTTATTTTGGTAGAACCGTACCAGTGGTAGCGTAAGGGTGCGGCTCCACTGACGCGGAGCTGTGCAAAATTGACCAATTACATTCTTTAAATTCGAATTCGGAACACTGTGATGCGATCTCATTGGCCGAGCTCCCACAGCTCCGTTCCACTCCGCGTCAGTGGAGCTGCACCCTAATAGACGAAATCGTGGCTCTAGTGTGTAATGCTGGGTTTACACGGGCTTAGTACTTGTCATTAGTGTAGGTGGTTAGGGACTTATATGTACAGTGACAAGTGGCAAGGAACCGTCTACACATTGGTATTAGTAAATGGTATTAGTTTGCTTTAAGTACCTAATCACTAATCAGAATGCACTTGTCATTAAATGTTTACACTACTCGACAAGTGACAAGTATTAGTAGATTTTTAGTTGGGGGTAGGTGCTTGTCGCTTAGTAAATAGGATCGGCTTCTAATCACTTGCACTTGCAGTTGTACTAATACTAAGCACTTGTACAACATGTTTACACACAGTTCACAAGTGTAAGTGACAAGTACTAAGCATTAGCTACTAAGCCCGTGTAAACCCAGCATAATACTCGTACATCTGTTACTTGTACTGTACTGTACGCGATAAGAAGATTGACATTTTTACAATAATTAGGAAGGTTGAGATATTGTACATTCAAAATATTGAATAGGTAACCGCACCGATCCTTCGATCGATTCGGACGTTCGGTAAAGGTGCGTTTAAACCAAAAGAGCATTCGCTGTTCTAGCGCCCGTTCTACGAAATCAACCAAGCACGTTTTGTGTACCGATCGAATTTCGTAGAGTGGGAGGTTAGAACAGCGAATGCTCTTTTAGTTTAACCGCACCTTAAGTATCGTGCCGATCGTGCGTACTTTAACGTATTTTTTTTCTTTTGTATAAAGTCGTTTAATACAAAAATACTTTGATATGGATTAGCACTTATCTTCAAAATTTTGTCAAGTAATTAATAAATTATGACTTTGTTAGCTGCCGCCATAAATCCGGTTAGATATCTATTGTTGTATGTTAGCAATAAAAAGTTATTTTTCAAAGATATCCCACTAGCGTTTTGTTAAGATATCTGAAATTTATATGAATAGATAAGAAATTTATTCCAGTAGGTATGGCAGGTACAATACAAACCTACATATTTACTTAAAAGTAGGTACATTTTTATACTTTTGGAGCGTTGACTTCTGAAAATATTAATCTTATCATTATGATAAAAGTGCGAAAAAAAAAATCGAAACGTGTGGCGATAATTAAAACGCAAACGAAGGGATTATTTTAAAGCGATACGAGTTAAGAATTTCATTTTCGCACGTGTATCATACGACGTTTTTCAGTACAGATGGCCCTCCGAAGTCTCGACCTGACAACAAATGAACCACTTCTCGCACTAGCGCGTAAAAAGAGCACCTGTACTGAAACATTAACACTGGCTAAGTGGCTGCTATTCCTCACTTTACCTATAGGAGGACAATAAAACTTTTTTCCAGTATTTATTTTACCACTTTGTCGGCATGATATATACAATGTACCAAAGGATCACTGAGTTGACTTGGCGAAACTATAAGGGTTCCTAGCTGACTATGGAACCCTAAAAACGAAGAATAGACAAAGTTCATAATTGACCATCTTGCTTGGACGATCATTGCATTAAAATCTTATAAACCTAAAATAACATAAAACAAAATTGTTACTAACCGACCAATGATCAGCTTGACAACAATTTTAATCTAGTAATAAAAAATGTCGTTTATAGTAAGACTCTTATCAGCATAAGCTTTGCAGTGTTCGTGTGGTGTTAGCTATTAATCTTTTACTTTTATTCACAACAACTATTATATCATTATAATCACGAGCGCTTCGAACACCTGGCCCCTATACCACAAAACTTTACAAGCGTACAATTCTACAAAATTGTCAACTTTTTGTATGGGAATTTATACATTTTTGTAGAATTGTACGCTTGTAAAGTTTTGTGGTATAGGCCACTGGGTCGCGTTTTATAAAGTTACAATTTACAATTTTGTAGTTTGCCTCTCTTTCTAGCCAATGGGTGCGTGCTTTAGAGAGGCAAACTGCAAAATTGTAAATTGTAACTTTATCAAACGCGACCCTGCCATCAAAACATAGGAATACACATGTACACAGTGTGCTGTTTTTTACATATGTAAGGTAAACAAATCAATTCCCTGCATCTGTACACAATAAATGACACCAATCTGTCACTCGTATAAGGTTCGTTTACAATTTATGTGCATTGTGTTACGAAAGTTAATCATACAAACTATATGGATAACTTCCAAATGCAACACAAAAATGTGACATTAAGGTAAAGATTTAACTTTGTGCAATTTTTTCGTGACCAACCCATTGGGCCGACCCTAGCGCTATATAATTATATCTAAATTTAATTAGTCTTCCATACTAACCTTTAACAACCCCAATTCGCAATTTTTTGTAATATAATTGATAAGATCGTTAAAAAAAGCCCTTGTTTACAATGTAAGAATAAAGGTGTATGTATTATGCCAGTGTGGAACACTGGTACATTTAATTATCTTGTTTTACAAGATAGGACCCAATTATCATGTCTTATAAGTATAGGTATAGGTGATGATAGCTGTGAAATTTGCAATCAGTCAAAACTTGCAAAGTTGCTGCACAGTATAGCTAAAGGTGCATTTAGACCAAATGAGCATACGCTCATTCTATTTCCCACTCTACAAAATCTTTTGAGGAATGATGTTTAGTGTAATGAACGAATTTCGTAGAGTGGGGATAGAATGAGCTAATGCTTGTTTCGTCTAAACCCACCTTAACATAAACTACTGACTGCTATCAAATTAGCAAAATATGACTGTACTTCATTTATGATGACTACAGTTCAATCTTGTTTGCCACCTAATTTGCTACAATATTTATGATGGCCACTTTTGTAGACAATAATAATGAATTGTAGTAATTATTGTTATATAATATAAATGTTACCAAAGGAGAAGCCAGTAGTCAGGACTGGTTTTGGTGCAGCAGCTGCTGGACATGTGGTTGATAGCTGTCGGTACAGTGGACGGGTTGCTCGGGCAAGCTAAAAAAATACAATTTTATTGTATATACACAAAATTTTCTTTGCTGTAAAGGACTAAACAATTGAATATTTAAAGTAATGTGTAATCATCCTTAATGTCATTTAAACTAATATATAATTACAATGTATAAATATTAATGACATAGTACCAGATTTTCTATCTGCAATACAAACAGGTACATAACTACATAGTTCGGAGTGCATGGTCTTGGCCATTGATTTGATAAATAAGTTATTGAAATGGTATTTAGGTATATATAATGCTTGTTTCTAGTCTAGTGCAGAAGTATTTATAGTTAGCATGTTACTGGGTCTATAACTTAATGTGCAAGAATATCAAATTGACAGAGTTGGCAAATTTGCAATATAGGTTTACTTGCACCAAAGCAATGTAATATCTGACAAATCGAAAACCTGCGTGATACCAACCTGCTACATTTTAGCTAGAAATAGTTGTAATAGTTTTACGGATACTTTCGTGATAGGTACATGATTGTTTGACAGAATTAGGTAGATATTTAATGTATTGAGAAAATGGGTTGTATTGAACTACCTAATTAAAACAATTGACAGCAACATGTTAGTTTGATCATGCTAAATTGTTACGTTAGTCGATTAAGGTTTAACGTTACGAATGAATTTATACGTAATAAAATAGGGTCGCCTATGAACTACATATTGAATGAACGTCGTACCGTGGGACGAACTTTGGACACCTCGTTAATCTACCATATATAATTAGATGATTTCTACCCAGTTGCACAACGAAAACCGGGACAAATATTATAAAACAACATCATATCCCTGAAAAACCTATTTCCTACAAAAGATTTATTGGTCTTGCCCATTTGCGTCGGCATAAAGTAATATTGATGTTAATACTTACTTGGCTCAATGGCTGCATTTTGCTAAAACAAATGATTTTCAATTAATAAAATTTTTGTCTTATTCCTGGACTTTGCACTGTGTTGTGAGTTAGCTAAGTGTCGTGTATATAACACGACACGTAAAATAGAATGACACGAAAACGAACCCTACGGCGATCACAATAAATAAATCAAAATATATCCCCAAGAAGTGGGGGAAAGAAAGCAACAGATAAAAAATAAGTACTATAGTGAACAACGAAAATCGAAAACGTATATCTCCGTACCTGTCTTTCTATTGATTAAACGTGCAAGTGCGATAGAGAGACAGATTGCGACATTTTTGTGCCTACAGATAAGGAATAGACGAAGAAGATCATAGATAACGGTATATAAAGGCGCCTGTACACACTGGCCCAAAGGTGGTCAAACTAACCCCGGCCCATCCCCGGCCGCATACGCTCGATTTCCGAATTGGGATTCGGGAGCCCGAAGGCGCAGTTTTCATAGTAATGGATAGATATGTATGGACAAGAGGCACACGTACGGGTAATTCCCGAACGGAAAAAAAACACGTTGTTGTTCCATGGTAAGTAAAAGCGAAATTAAAATTATGAAAAGCAATTTCTCATCGACCATGTCTTATGTACACGTGCTCTCTCAAGAACCGTCGCTCACGAATTGGCAGAAAAAATCTAATGCAAAAAACCGCACGTGTGTGCTAAGTTGTCATAATTTCCGGATAGGCATTTTTGAGAAAATCTATTGAAATAATAGTAAGGCCTTGCCACGGAGTGGATGAATTTATACATACGTCAAGTATGCTTAGCACATGATTGGCGCGACAGTATCTCGCCGCGAGATAGTCTATCCGTCCCTCTTTTGTTAATATAGCTAGTGAAGGACGGGACATCTATCTCGCGGCGACATACTGTCGCACCAATCATGTGCTAAGCCTGAAGGTTGCGGTTTGTTCTCTATCATTCTCTATGCGAAGTCGCGCCGCGATTAGTCTGGTGGTACCTTTATTGCAACTAGTTTTGCCATATTTTATGAGACTTGTAAACACCGTTTTAGTTAACTAGGAAAAAAACTCCTCTTATTGCCAACCAACCAGCTCAACCACCACTTCCAACCAAATTAAAAAAAGGGCGTCAAGGTGAACAAATTGTGTTTCGATACAGTAGTTTCTGTGAAATGTACGCCTAATATTATTTTAAACATAGACGGAAACACAAAATTATATATGTAATGTTTTGACCTTTTCCCAAAGGAAGTAAAGATGACATACGTCACATAATGTAGTATCGTTTCGGATAGGAAAAAGTTGCTAGTCGTGATGTTAAGGAGGCGGAATGGGTGATGGTTGATTTATATTCTGGTTTAAATGTGAATAGCTGTAGGTCAGATAGCAATATTGGCGGTAGAGTAGGTGTTTCGGTATGTGGCACAGTCAGGCCGTGTTATGAATAAGGAATCATTGTTGGCTCGAGCTGCCGAGGAGCGGGAGCGTATCATTCAACGGTACGAAAGGGGCCGGGAGAATCTCGCCGGACAGATAGACCCTTGGGAGGATCCAGAATATGAAACCTACCATAAAACTGACAGGTGAGTGTAAACAGTTCCTTCAATATAGTAATAACTTAGCAAATACAAATAAGTGGGATGAGCATGACAGTTTTTTAGGACGGAAATTGGTATGAAAATATCAATGAAACTTGCTATAGGGACAAATTATTATGTTAGTATCACTAAGAATGAGTTGGGGTCATCAATATTCTGAGTCATACTATTTGTGTCATTTTAACTATTTAATCTGAATTCTATCTTTTTCACAAATTTGCATCCTCTTCAGAAAACGGTTGAAATGGATATTTTTCTATTAATAATAATTTTCAAAAACTACATAAAAGAGAAACTACAGTCCCAAAGATGTTGGCTCAATTGATTTGACAGCTGTAGCAGTATGAGTTTTTACACATTTTTATTAAAAGCCCAGGAAGTATTGGGAAAAACCAAATGGACCAATTAATCTATTTTCAAGGATAACATAAAAATATTCTACATTAATCAGCCTGGTGCTAAACATGGTTCGTCTTAAAGTTAGACTTCAATGTATCACCTTCATTGATCCGTATCTGAAATGATTTTCTGTTTGGTTTTAAGAGATGTTAATTTAAATTTTATTATTATTATTATTTAACAAGCAGGCAGTAAACAAGTGATGATGTGACATGCTTGTCTAGTCCATTTTTAAATTGCTTCACATTTTGTGCTGAGACCGCATCTTCTGGGAGTTTGTTCCAAGATCTCACTACTTGGAAAATCTTGGATCTTACTTCAAAAAGTATTTATACGGGTTATACTGTGAGATCTATGACTCTTGCTTATGATTACGCTTGAACATCTCTGAAAATCCCTGAGGTCATAATGTCCAGTTAGTATTTTATATGCCTCTAGGATTTCCCCATGCTTTCTGCAGTATTTTAGAGTAGTTAGCTTTTGTTATTTTAGCCTTTCCTCATATGCCTTGTTTTATGGCAGTAAAATAGGTACTCCAGGCTTGATGTATACTCCAGTATAGGTCTGACATAATAAGCTTTGTACCTATATTTTTGCATCATATTTGGTGTCAAAGACTTGAAAGCTTCCTGATCATGTAAATGATACTCCTGGCTTTTTTGACAATTGTGGTTGTTTTTTTTAATTGTGTTAATTTGTACCAGGAAAGTTATACTTTGTCTTATCAACATCAGTTTATTGCCATATAATTGTAAAACCATATAATTTTTGTCCTGAAACATTCAATAAATTCAGGTAAAACAATGTTTTATCTGGGTATTTACCATCAGGATAAAAATATAACAATCATTTTATATACCCGAAGGTTATGTTATTAATTAATATATTAAGTAACATTTTTTTTATATCAAAAAACGTTGCATTTTTGCACCAACCTCTACTAGATTAAGAAAAAGATCCAAGACTTCATTTTGGACATTATGTAATTCTTTTTTGCAATGATGCTGTCATGTAGAAGTTTATGTAAAATATTTAATTCATTTGATCAACATACTCTTAAGAAAATTGCTTATCACTATTGAATCAGAATACAAGTTCTATTCAAGTATGGTATGAATTTTAAACTTTGAAAGAGGTAAACGGTAACAATGTATATTGTATATGTTTAATAATAATATGCGAATGCAGTACAATGCGATTTAACATATGAAAATGTAAAGATGTTATGATACTTGATAAAATATATTTAATGAAATGGATTCACTTAGGCAAGCTAATTATTGACATTAACTATTATTTACTAAACTAAAAGTATTTCATGTTGTACAAATTTAGTACCATTAAAGGCCTGTTTCACAATCCCCAAAAATAAAATTTATCTGTCAGATAAATGTTAGCTATCCTTTTCTTTTATAACGGGTTGGTTTAACCTCCTGCCAGCCAGACAAAAAAAAATTGTCAGTGAATTTTGAATGAATAGTGCAGGAAATAGAATAGAATTTCTTTTGTCTGATAAGGTCTCTGAACACCATGGTGAAGTGATACATATTTATGGATAAATTACCTATTTCTACCATTTTTAGTTTGATCAAAGTATCTCTTAATGTTTTTGAGATAGGTTGGTTTAATTGTAATTTTTATATTTGCTGTTACGGAACCCTTTGTGCGCAATTCCGACTCGTACTTGGCCGGTTTTTTGATCAAAGGTCTGTAGGTATACAAAATCTCTATAGTAATTAAAAGTTTGCAGTAAAATACGCTCTTAATATAAGCAACAACATCAAATTTGTCAGTATGTTTTGAAACGGGGTCAATGTTTACCATATCCATACCAAATGTACATAACATATGTGTGTTTGAGATTCCATATTTCGGCACTGTTGTTTGTTGTGCTCGAAAACACAAATTTACATGGTTAAATGCTCTGTTTTACATCATACCAATAAATAGTAAAGTAAATGACCAATGACCATGTTAACTTAAAAACCTTATATGAAAATTGGAGATAATTAAGTAATATTTAGCCGAAGAAATGAACAGTAATAATATTAAGTAATATAAACTGTTCTAATTGATGGTTTTATTAGATAACACACAAATGAAACAAAATTCTATTTATGTGAGTGATGCCGGATGTAATGAGACTAACGCAGTAAACGAGCAGCCGCTTTAGGTTTTAATCTGTGTAACTTTGATAAGCCAGTACCTACAATCTAAAAGGATGTCCATAAACTGAATTTAACTTTTTGGCATTAGCGAATTTTAATGTTATGTTAAAATACTATAACTACAACATACCATTGTGGTTTGTGGCCCTAATGAAATGATATACATAGACATCATTCACTTGACAATATACTCGTAAGATACCCAGATAAATATACATTTGAATTTGTACCTTAACGCCTTAACAAAAGAGTCGTGTTCTGATACTTGTGGACTGCTGGTTTGCTTCTTTGTACAGACGAGGTAAAATATGTGCTCTAAGTGCCAAATACAATATATATATATAATGTTATAAAGTCGTGTATCGTACATTTTTTCACTTTGCACGCAACTATATTAGGTATATCAGTTACGGTAACTGTACTATCGTCCAAATTGAATCCTGACGTGCTGTGTACTTATTCCTACTACTTGTAATTTTTTTGGTAGCATTTATTTGGTGTTAGCAATGCGAATATGTAAGCAATTATACATTATATGCATCTCCGTCGTAGTACGTTTAGGAATTAAATATCGGAGGAGAAATGTTAAACAATTGACATGTTTTCAATAGGTGTTAACTTTGACCGCCACGAATATCACGATTGAGAACTTTATCTTGTCATATGTAGGTGCATTTTATACTGCAAGCTTTATCATTTTCGACAATGGCGGCCAAGAGGTCAAATGAAGCATCATGTGGATACTAATGATGTAGTGTCGAAATAAATGCATTAATTGGGCAGCCGGAGCTCTACGTGTCCTTTTTATGTCCTTATACGCAGTAGTATAAGGTGTCTAACTATTTATTACAAAGTAAGCAATAAGAAGGAAATGGAGCTCTAAAATAATTTAAGACCAAGGGCCCATTTCTCAAAAGCTGGTAACTTGTAATACAAGAGAAAGTCTGTTTTTGACACTATTAATTGAGAAGTGTCTTTTCAAAAGGGCTTATTTCCAGTTGTAATTTTTTTGGGAAATTGAGAAAAACATAAATCCACGGTTTTCATTTCGATATTCTTTCTGTGTTTTTGATATAGTACTTAAGTGAGTTGATATAAATATATTGCTTTATCAACTTAATTATTAACCCACTTACGCCGACCAGGTGTTATAACATCGATTTTTTTTTTCTTTTTTTTTGGATAATTGAAGTGTTTTATTGACAATTAATCACTTTATCGTAAAAAATCCGGGGTCACATTTTTTGGTTTCAGGCTTATCTGGGGTTAATATACCATAAATTTTCAGAATTAAGCCCTTTTGATGCGAAACGTTTAGAATTAAGCCGTTTTGTTCTGGCCTTGTGAGCTTATCCAATAATACACAAGCTGTTTTTCAAGGAAATTTTACAAATCCTTCATTTCTACAAAAAGTACTTAATAATAAGTTATTATACCTACACTTCTAAAAACTCGTATCATTTTCTTAGTATAAGAGAGAAATAGGCCCTTTTGATACGGACTTTGATATTTTAACATTTTGGAGGACAAGAAGAGAATTCTTATTAGAACTTGAAATTCAAAACATACATGTATTTCTCTACTTTTAGCAAAGTTACATTCATAATTAAAAAAAGTTGAAAGTGGAAATAAGTCCTTTTGAAAAGACACTCCTCAATTAGGTAAGGACTTCCGCTTGTATTACCAGTTACGAGGTTTCGTGAAATGGGCCCCCTTGCCTAAATAAATCTTTCGACAGTTGTGCATAATCTTTTCCTTTCCATTTAATCTGTCACGGAAATGTCCGATTTCACATTGTCGTCACAATTGACTTCATCCATTACACTGAAGCTAATTGAGATAAACATATAAATTCGGCCACTTCCATTTAAGTATATTCGGAAAGCATTATTTACTTCTTTTGTACAACTGCGCTAATTTGTAATTAATAGTTCGTATGTGCAACGCCTAGTGCATATGTAGGTACCTATACGTATTGAACCAAATAATGACTTCATATCTATTAACTTTGGCAATGCTATATATTTATAGACTGAACAGTCAATGGGTCCAAGATTGCCTCTTGAATATCTGTAAATTTTAACTATTTTTACTATCCGTTTACGTTGTAGACAATTTCTATGTATACAGTTGCGACCATATAATATTATGTAGACGTACAATGTCTAAAGCGAGCTCAAAATTGCCCCTAATAGTGATTACTGATTACACAATTGTGATATACGATGCCGATGGGCAGGACATCTTTGACAAATGTACCTATATAGACAACAATACTTCTGGAATATAGGCCACCAAAACTTTGATGAACCAATCACTCATTTTAAATAACGGATTAAGTATATGTTATATACGTCGATCTAATAGTACATG
>JALPQI010013142.1:0-27663 GCA_025490895.1 Thaumatotibia leucotreta
TTTAAAAGTCTCAATAAGGTCACCACGTTCTCTGCGTTGCTTCAAAGTTGGAATTATGTAAAAAAATATTGAACTTTATTTCATAGGTAGTCAAATATTAATACAATAAAATTATTTAATACTCAAAATGGGCGAAACCCTGTTAAGAAGAATATATTTATGTATTATTTTTTGATTAATTAATTATTCAATCAATCATAAACAATTTGAGCAACGACTCCACTGTTCTCTGTTCACCTAATGCCACCAAAATTCCTAACCCTATTTATAACACAAGCACGCCCCACTGACTATAGGGATGTTCTTTTAAAACAGAGGCCAGTAGCCGTACTTACCATGAGTTGGCAATATAAGTTTCATATCGGTTACGTTAGGTTTTATTAATATAAATAAGTGCGAGCGCGATAGAATCACCTATAATATGTACTTACTTTGGTATTGGTATGCAACTACTGAGGCGAAACTTCGGTATATACACAATTGATTACTTGGCTCCTATTTCACCATGGTGACAGGCCTACTACCGCGATAATCTAAATTCGTAAATTTCGAAGATTTTTCTCCGTCACTCCAACGAAGGCGTCATTAGAGTGAGAGAGACAAATCCTCGAAATTTGCGGATTTCGAAGTTCGCGGTAGGGCCGCCGGTGCGATATTTGTAAAAAATACTGTTTCTCTCATTGCAGGTGTCCATGCATGCAGCTTACGGTTACCACTTACCATCGGCCGGGCCGTTTGGTTGTTTGTTATCAACATAAAATATCTTGCAAGAACTTTTAGAAATCAACAATAAACACCGACTTTTTTAGCGAAGCAAAATTACAATTGTCACAAAAAACACGACAATTGTAATGAAATTCCGACACAGGCCGAACCTCATGTCAAGAATTAAGTAAAATCGTTCTTAGCCTTGTGACAATTGTCACGACTTTCGGAAAGTAAAAACAAGTTTATCAACGATGTAATGTTATTAATAGTAGGTATAGTAGTACATTACGATACGAGTGAGAAAAAATGAAGTTCGAAACGAGTGGCGATAAATTATGTTTTAATGACCTAAGACAGTTTTTTAAATCGACACGAGTTACGAATTTCCTTGGCGCACATCGTACGACGTTTTTCAGTACAGCTAGACCTCTGAAGTTTCGACCTGACAAATAATTGACCACTTCTCGCACTAGTGTGTATAAAAATCACCATACTGAAAACAATTTTATGTTAGTGGCAAACAAGCACATGGGCAGTCCCATAATTAGCGGTAGCCGTAGCCTACGCCTACGTGGCCGTGTGGTGACGGCAGTACAATACATTTGCTGTCACCACCCCAACCCAACTTCTCCTGCGGGTGTCGTAAAAGTCGACTAAGGGATTGAAGTGTCACTGACCATTATTTGATAAACTCATTGATGATCGGCAGCAGCGTCATCATAGTGGAAACATTACTGTGATCACCAATCAGCTTGCCCAGCGTGGCGATTATGGGCATTTACCTCCTAATGCGTCTGCGTCTATACGCATTACGCATCGCATAGTTAATAGGAGAGGCTTACGTCCAGCAGTGGACTATCATAGGCTGATGATGATGATGTAGCCTAGCCTACGACGGCCTGTGACGTCAGTAACAGTAATATTTTACAATTGTCGCACCTGTCATCATGATGAAATGGGGGCCTGCTTATTTCGTGCTTGATTAGCCACTTTCTTATTCTTAGCTGAAAATTAACTGAAGTATTAATTTTCTCGTATTTGCAATTATTTTCGCACAGGCGCTCGGTAATGACTTTTCGGTCGAGTTGCCCGCAACAACCGAATGACATGAAGCTTTAATCATAAAATCATAAATCATAAAATCTTTATTTGTCCAACATAGGTATACAGGTGTTGTTACATTATGGAATAGGTTCACTATGTGGCGCCTTTCGGCATACAAATAGTAAGGGCATGCATGTCACCTTATTTATACTAAACTTAAATTAGGTCTTCCAAAAACTCGTTAACAGTGTAGTAGCACTTATCGACTAATATTTTTTTAAGGAGGGTTTTGAAAATATTCAGGTCTTGTACAGATCTAACTTGCAGTGGTAATTTATTATATATTTTTGGAGCCATTCCAACTACATTTTTTTGATACAATGCTGTATTAGGTACTACATGATTTAATATCCTATGACGAAGACGAGTGCTGTTGAAGTTGTGATATAAATGAGAGTTATGTTTAACAAAGACCGACATTTCATAAATGTAAAGGCTAGGGAGTGTCAATATATTTAAATTTCTAAAGTATGGCTTACACGACTCTAAAGGAGAAATACCGCATGCTGACCTTACGCATCTTTTTTGGGCTCGAAATATAATTTCACGGTCAGTTGAATTGCCCCAGAAAATAATACCGTACCTTAACGTTGAAGTTACAAATGCATGGTATGCGGTAAGCACAGCTGACAAACTGACAGTTTTCCTTAAATTATA
Organism: Thaumatotibia leucotreta; assembly: GCA_025490895.1. Classification (NCBI taxonomy): domain Eukaryota; kingdom Metazoa; phylum Arthropoda; class Insecta; order Lepidoptera; family Tortricidae; genus Thaumatotibia; species Thaumatotibia leucotreta. The sequence goes on from JALPQI010013142.1 coordinate 2,470, forward strand.
TAGTGCATATGAGAATTTATTTAATTTTGTACACATAGAATCAATTTGATGTTTCCAAGTCAGCTTATTGTCTACATTTAATCCTAAAAATTTAGTAATGTCAGTTTCATCTATTTTATGTCCATTAAAAGCTACTATTAAAGAGGGAGGGTCAGTTTTTTGTCTAAATGTCATTAGCTTTGTTTTGTCAAGATTAATTTTCAAGTTATTCATAGTCAGCCATTCTATAATTATACTTAATGTTCTATTGATTTCAGTCTCGTATGAACCTACGTTCTCTCCAGATATTATAACGGTACTATCGTCAGCGAAGAGAATCATAGGATGATCTATAATTTTTGGCATGTCATTTATATAAATTAGAAACAACAGGGGACCTAAAACACTCCCCTGTGGCACTCCATAAACGATATCTCTTAAGTCCGAAGAAAAGGAGATTTCGGTTTTTGATTTTGCGCATAGTTTGCTGACTTCAGTAAATTGTGTCCTGCCACTGAGGTATGACTTAATTAGAGAATGGACATTACCACGTATTCCATAGCGATAGAGTTTATGTAAAAGTATTTGATGGTCAACATAATCGAACGCTTTTGACATGTCCATATATAATGCGGCAACTGGAATCCTTTTGTCCACGTTAATTATGACCTTTTGGATTAACTCATGAATAGCCATATTAATGGACATGCCTTTGCGGAATCCTTTCTGTTCTACAGCAAATAATTTGTTATGTTCAAAGTAACTTTCCACGCTGCTATAAATATACTTTTCTATGATTTTAGAAAAGATTGGAATAAGCGCTATCGGACGGTAATTACCCATATCATCCTTAGAGCCTTTTTTGTAAAGTGGTTTTACAATGGATGTTTTTAATTTGTTAGGGAATTTACCAGCCATAATACACAAATTAATGATATGACTAAGTAAAGGACTAATTATATGCACTACTTTTTTAATAATAAACGTACTCACACCGTCATAACCAGTGCTTTTAGAGTTTTTAAGACTAAGTATTATTTTACTAACGTCATCAGGAGTTGTAGGCTGAATAAACATAGAGTTAAGAGAATTAGATATCAGATTAGTTATGTCAGAGAAATTGCCAATATTACTTGGTTGGATTTGGTCAATAAAAAAGTTATTAAACTGTTGGGCAATATGTTTGGGATCCCTTACAATACTATTGTTTACCTTAACCTGTGAAATATAGTGCCGGGGCTCACTCAATTTCGATTTGTTAATTATTTTCCAGGTGGCTCTAGATTTGTTGACTGCATTCTTAATGGCATAGTCATTTTGAGACTTCTGGGTTAAATTTATAATTTTTTTAAGGCGCTTTGAGTATTTTTTTAAATATTCATTATCGCCCTCTTCAGGACAGGTACGACATTTCCAGAGTAGAAACCTCTTGCGTTTACAGCAATTCCTGATGCCTTTTGATATCCACATGGGTTTTTTGGTGGTGGACATTTTTATTCTACGGTATGGAAAACATAGGCAATAAAATAATTCAAATAGATCGGAAAATTCATTATAAGCTATATTAGGATCACTGGATGAGTAAACTTCTTCAAAGCTGAGATTTTGCAAGCAGGAAATGAATTTATCGATGTTTTCCTGTCTAAAGTCTCTTCTTACTATGTACCAGTGACTCAGCAAACTGGTTCGCTTGACGGGACAATTTAAAATTTGTGCCGTGTGGTCAGAGAGCGCAAGTTCGATTACTTCCACCTTGCCACCTCTCACATTGTGCAATATGTTATCTATGCAAGTTTTGCTACCCAATCTAGTTGGCTCTGATACGCCCTGACTTAGATTGAAGCTATTCAATATCTCCTTAAATTGTAGCGACGCTGGAGTCCTTTTAAGGAGGTCAATATTAAAGTCACCACATATGACAACTTTTTTGTTATTACGACATACTTTACTTAATATGTAATTTAACTTATCGTAAAACACTATAAGGCTATTATTTTCATTTCTGGGAACTCTGTAAATAGTAACAATAATAATCCTATGTTCTATCAATTCAATCGCACAGCATTCAACAATGTTCTGTATAGAGCAAGCTGCAATTTCCGGCAATGCATTATATTTATGTGGATTCCGGACTAATATACAAGAACCACCACTCCTAGTGCTCCTAGAGAAATGTGTTGCCAGCTTATAGTTTAATAATGCTAAGTGACAGTCATCATCAAGTTTCATGTTGTGCTCCGTTACACAGATTATGTCTATTGGTTTATTACATTTTGAGAGTTCCTGCAAATGGACACTGAGAACGTCAGATTTGGATATTAGACCATTCATATTTTGATGCAAGATAAAAATAGAGTTATAGGTAATAAAGTCTCTATATGTATCAGTGTCACCATGTCTTAGTGCGTAGCTATCTTTATTACACGTGGGTAAAGTATTTACAACGGGAATGTTCTGCGCGAAAAAAAACCGAAGGTTTTTCAGAAGCTTCAAGCTGACACATCGACATAGAGTTTACTAAACCATTCTCCGCCTCTATTATCATCATTAAATGAAATATGTCGATAAATATCATATTTACGCCACGGTTATTAACCTTGCCTGTTCCATATTGAAACATGTCATAACATACATACATTTAATTGGAGCGCCATTAGTGGTCCCGCCGATTGCCTTCGTTAGCCGCCTACGCCGACGCCGACGCCGACTCCGACGCCGACGCCGATGTTGGTGTGGACTGTAGAGTCCATCATGTGGCAATATTGCAGAAGCGGAATTAAAATAAATATTACCTACCTACACCAGTACCCCCAACTCCTCCTGCGGGTGTCGTAAGAGTCGACTAAGGGATTGAAGTGTCACTGACCATTCTACAAGATTGATGATGGGCAGCAGCGTCATCATAGTGGACACATTACTGCGATCGCCAATCCGCTTGCCCAGCGTGGCGATTACGGGCATTTACCTCCTAATGCGTCTATACGCAAGGTTAATAGGAGAGGCCTACGTTCAGCAGTGGACTACATAGGCTGATGATGATGATGATGATGATACCAGTACCCGTACCATGACCTGTCGCCGAGTTATTAACGCGGACTTACTTTCTATCCGGCTCACTCGCACCAACAGGTGCACAAGTACGAGCGGGATGGATAAAAAGTAAGTCCGCGTAAATAACGTGGCGGCAGGTCATGGTCAGCACACAGGTTCGCGTTTTATAAAGTTACATTTTACAATTTCGCTGTTTGCCTCTCTAACGCACGCACATATTCGCAAGAAAGATAGGCAAACAGCAAAATTGTAACTTATAAAACGCGACCCAGGTAGTCGCGGTATAATGTTGTCTATTATGAAGCAACGGGGAAGCTATTACTATTTGCGAAAGTGTTGGGTGAGTATTTTGTAAATGTGTCGCTGTCGGGGGTTGTTCTAACACTTCTAACTGTGACTCAAAGACGTGAATCTATCTGATGAAACAACTCTAAAATACATAACAAAATCGCGTCGGCAATAACGAAGCAGGTACTCGAAATAAAACCACTCAATTCGTCGAGACTACTCGATTGCCGTCACCCGAACAGAATACTGTCACAGCTACGAGTAAGTAGGTATTGCACCTCCCCCACAACGCAACATGGCGCGCATCGATAGAGCACGGCCGTTTCATTTGGAGATTGTAATAAAAATCCCGATCATTACTGGTAATGGCATATAAAGGAGTACATGGGGTGTTTTGTAACGCTTTAAATAAATCTTTGTGCAGCGGGAGCGTGGGGACAATGGCGACGAACCCTCCGCCGGAAAATCGCGGCCACGACACAGGCGGTAGCGATAGCGGGCCAGCAACAGCTCCATTATTGTTGGCGTGTTGCCTACATCTACAACTATATCTAATTAATTATGGCAAGGGTAAATAGTTGATATTGAAATATGCTCAAACTTTAATTTTAAAACTTGGTTACATTTTGGATTTATCTTTGGGTACTTTAACTACTTTAATAAATCTCCCCGCACTCTGTCTAGCACGTCAGATCACGAAGTTTGTTTCAGGTATAGGTAAATAAAAACAAATACTTGGTTTTACCTAGTATCTGTAGAAGAGTTTTGTGGTTTAATTAATAATTAAACCCTGATGCCTCTAAACGACAATATTTTTAGAAAACCGGTCTTTAATCTGAACAAGACCTAAACTTCCCTCTTGGTTAGAAGGTTCGATTTAAGTTGCCTTCGTAATGCCTTGTTACTAATTCTATCTCCAGAATTACATTAATATCTAGGTCGTAGGTAGTACTAGGTACTCAGTAAACTACTCGCCCGCTCCGCTCCTGCCTTGCGCCAGGCGCAGCTCACAAACGAAGTTACACAGTCAAGTAGGTAACGAGTGGCCCTCGCGTCGCGCCGCCCGCGCGCGCCCCGCACCCGCTCCGCACCCGCGCCGCGCCCGCACCAGTAACGCAGTTAGACGCAGCGTCACGCTAACGCGGTTACCGCGCCGCATACTGATGCCGCGTCGCAGCCGCACCGCGGAACTCAACTTAAAAAAATATCGCCAACAGAACTGGGTTCGGGCTTTTTTGCATGGACGTGTGCGAATTTCGTCGAAAATTGGTTTTCAGTTTTTCGGAACGGCCAATTAAGAGGCGCATTAACGCGGTTTTGTCTGTTCTCTGCTTTTATGACAATCGTGATGTACGTAGTACGCGTACGTACATCTGTAGGGCTTGATGAAAAAGATTTTGTACCTAAATGTAGCTTTTAGCACATAGCAAACTCATAGTGACAATTTGACACGTTAAGAGTTCAGCAGTGGACGTCTTTCGGTTGATGATGACATTATGACAACTTTGGCATAACTGTCAATAGATATCCGGTTCTTCCATGATTGTGTTAAATTAGTTTTCATTATATTTCTGCTCGATAAAACAACAAAAAAAAGCGATAGTACTAAAACCTACGGTTGGTTACAGTTTGAGGTAGGTATCTGATATTAACAATACACGCTGTACTTATATCAATTGTCACTAATGTCTTGTGTCCACAAATTCACTCAAATTACTTACAGCCGCTTTTACAATTCAGACGACAATTGGAATGTCGCTTCCCATTACGGGATCCGTTATTGAATACAAACTAAGTCCACGCCACCGTCTCCGATAATATCTACACAATTGTAAAACGTATTCTCTAGCCTCAAGTTATAAGCAAGGCTCGCGAGTCGTCACGTGAAACTCGACACTCTATAATCGGATTTGGCCGCGAAGCGACACCCCTATTAAAAAGCATCTGATGCGAAGTCTATTCGACAATACGTCTGCAGTCTATGATGCAATACATATCACAAACATATTTTTGCAGTCGATCTAATGGGAGAATGGGAACCAGCAATGGAGACATAATACGTTATATAGGTCACATAAAAACAAGATAAATACCGTTGCCAATGCGGTTTTGGGACGCTAAGTGCTTTATAGAGTACTTTATTTGGAAATTAGTTAAAATTATTAGTAAGAGGTAAGTACCTAGTAGCAGTAGCTAGTACTATTTTAGGTGATTTCAAAATTGTGTCGGTCCTTTTGAAACTTCCAAAAATGTTCTAGGAGGCTATTCTCGGTCCCAAAATCTTACAGGTAAGGCAACGAGAATGCGATCGCATATAGTGAAAGCAACAATACAACGTAATAATAATAAGTACCACAGCAGTACCTACCTAGGTAAAAGACTATCAATACCTATACGTTTCCTACTTCTTTGTGAGCGGTAGAGGTAAGTTTGCAGCGTCGTGTTACAGCGGCAGCGTATATACCTGGCTGGCGATCCTATCTCAATGATGGCTGCTCCAAGGCGTTCATTTCATTAGTGTGTTGACAAAAACTGCGCTATTGTGGTTCCCATATTGTGGCTGCGACGTGCCAACCATTATCTCTGTGGGTATCAGTGGGAGCGTGCCCCATATTCAACCTTTTGTGTAAGTACCTTATTTTTATAATATGATTATTGTAATCAATTTCAATTTTTTTGTAATAATTACAGTCATTTAGGTAGTCACTATAGGTACCTAATACTAATACATACCTACCTACACAATAATCCTACGATTTCGTTAAAGGTAATAAGTAATAAGTTTTAATCGCGATAAGGTCTGAATTCGAGCATCATTTTGTAGTTGATTTTTACCTAAAATCTGCATAAATGCCTACTCCCCCGTTCCATGTACCTTATAGGCACTAGGCAGCCACCATTAGGTAGAGTAAGGTAGAATGGATGTACCCACCCGTCTAGAGAGGCTCTTGATTAATTAAAATTGTACATATATTATTATTCCCGGAAAAATGCACACATCCACGAAAGTTACAGAAGTGGGAATAGCAAATGAGTCGTTATCAGTGGCGTGCACAGGGTTTTTAGTTAGGGTAGGCAATTTTTTTTTATCTGAGCAACAAACAATATTGACCATCGCATTGCAAACTCACAAGTGGATAGACTTCAGTAAAATAAAAGAGTCTAGGTATAGCTTGCGACAATAACTAAGTCTTTTATCTCGACCGCCGACTTTTGTTAACGTCCTAATGCTTTTCAAATCGCATGTTTTCTAAAGAAGAGTGAAAGGTTTTTAAATATGCGTAGCATTAATCATCGGTGAATTCGAAATATAAGTGCAATACCTAACGAGTGAAATAGCTAAAATACAATGTTCATTAATGCTATAAGTACAATTTCCGAGTACAGAATACATCGACTTTTGAAATAATTACACGTACCTGTACTAACTTCTTTTGTTTTATTGTTAACTTGCTAAATCCGCCGAAAATCAACTTCGTAGACACGCTAGACATACAGCAGCCACCATCAACTAACTAGGTATTCACAATTTATTCTCATAGCATAATTCCGTCACGTACAGTCACAAGTCACAACACTTACATGAAAATAAACGTAAAAAAATCTGTTAGAACCGAATTGTATTAATATAACAATGAATGAGTTTTGTTTTGATAGATTTTCTACTGATTAACCTCAAACCTGTATCGCAAAAATCAAAACCGACTCGCGACTATTTGTAAACAAATAAACCTGACAGAATGTAATGCCTCTCACTTCAAGTAAAAATCGCAACATAGGAGAGTTCTTAAAATTAGTCGTATTACATCTCGAGGCTCCGTAAGTCAGAGAGAGACCGACATTGGCCGTCCTTCTCGCACGTATGGTGCCTAGGCGCAGCCTATTCTTTTGATTGTGTGCGTAAATTTCTATCTTCGTGTGCACTGGGCAAGAATATGTATATACTTCACGGACATGTCTACACAAACGCACTGTGTGAGTCTCTGTGTGTGTTTTTGTAGGCTCCGATCGCCGTTGCCTTATCCCAGATGGGGCTTGGGCAGCCGCGCGCTAGGCTAGCTAGCGCGCGCGGAAATTTAAATCGCCGCGAGCTCCGTTAATATAAATATTTATGTGGATTTCTTTCAGAAAACATGACAAATTATTATAATGAAGACGAAAAAGTATATGTACTCGTAGATGCTGTTCTGCTAGGGTAGGTAGTGCCTATTTGCCTATATGGAGTGCACGCCACTGGTCGTTATGTATTTGTACAATGGTACATATGTAAAGTGGCACATTGTGAGTGCTATCAGATGGGACGTGACAAAATCAGCATGCAGCCCCGCGGCCGGCGACGCGGAGCCCCGCGACCGGCGACCGGCGACCCCAGGAGCGGTTATTAATCATTTGCAGGCACATTGTGCATTGCTACCACTTACCGAGGACAGGCCTATAGGAGGCAATCCTACTGGGTAGCCGTCGGTAACAGCATCTAGTAGTGTACAGAACAAGTGTATGTATTAACGAAGAGCTACGCTTAAGATAAACGTAGGTTACAAGTGTTACTACTTACTACACACACTATTGAGATAGGCACTTTATTTTACACGTATAAGAGAGCCGAATCTTACGCTTAGGTGCAGTTCTAGTTAAGTAAGACACTGACAATAAGGTACAAGTAGGACCCCTATTACCTACTCATACAGCAATACTGAATCTGGTCTGGATGTAACATAACTCGAGTCCCCTTGTGCGCGCTTCAATGTGAACGCGCGGTCGGATCCCTCCCCGGGATTTACATGACAATCCGGCAATGTAGGCTCGGTACGTACGTACCATTAGCGTCCTGCGTGTCCGCAGCGTAGACGCTGCGTTGCTTCTGCAGCGGGGTGCCACTGCTAGCGGGAACATGTCCTATGACCTAACATTGATCGCAGGGGATTGTTTTTGTTTTTGTGATGCTGATGGGTGTCCAAAGTGCAATTCAAAATTTAAGCGAAGAACCGGAAGTTTACCTATTTTGAAATAACCTTTAAGAAGGTATACTCTGTCCAACAATTCCTGGCAGTAGAAAAAGTGCCAGGCAGTAGAAAGTTAAACAACCTCCCGTAAAGAGAATAGAAACCGTAGAGTCAAAAAGTTATACAGAGTAGACTACATTTTTGCGCTGAAAGATTTTTTTACATAGATGTTTTTACCATATTTTTTACATTTTATGGGTAGCACCCACACTTGAGTTAGTTGAGTCAACAAATTATTTGTGTAAACAACAACTTTTCTCTTCTTTCATTGTGCTGACTGTCTACTACTAGGGGTCTTTTGTCGCTTTGTATTTTGTTTTGATTTATGCCTTTCTAGTGGCGAAGCACCGTATACTTTGTTAATTCGTATAGGGACAATTTCTCTGAATCTCGCTAAAATCGAGACCTGGATGCTTAGCCAAATTGCCAATCGCTAACGCTTAGTAGCGTATCATAAGTTTTACCTCTCTGTCACTCTTTCATATTAGTGCTACAAAGACAGTTAGCCTATCGTTTACGATTGACGACTAAGCGTTAGCGATTGGCAACTTGTCTAAGCACCCTGTACTTACATAAACGGCAAGCGTGAGGCGCCGCGAGTGGCGCGCGCGGCGGGAGCCGGCAGTCGTGCTGCGTCCCATTACCGGCGCCGTCATTACTGCCGCTGCTTTTGTTCCCTAATTACGGTCCTTCCATTACATAATAACCGAACCCGTGTATGTAGCCAGTAGCGAGCCCCCTGCCATGCTTGGAAGAGGGTACTTACCTACGTTCCACATTATTGTGTCAGCTATAGCTTAGTTACGTTACGACATATTTAGGTTAATAAAATGTATTCATTATTTAATAATCACACTGACATGGAGAAACAAACGATATTCCTTTAGTTTCTGAAGGTGAGATATAGGTATAACATACACATTGGGAACCCTTTCGTTAACCTAGCTTAGTCAGACAGTTCGTTGCTTTCCTGATGGGTACATCCAGAATTTGTTCAGACTGGACTAATAAATTACGTAGGTGGGTACTTAGGTATAATGGTATGATTTTTTACATGTTTGCGTGTTTCTTTCCACATCCACTAGTGAGATTAGCTTGGAGAACATACCTTCTTTTGTCTTTTGTTAAGTACATTTCTTTATTGATTGACCGACCGATTGTATTGGTAGTAGAAAGGTAACAAAATTGCATAAAAGTTCTGGCACCAACTAAATACCTTATAAAACACAGTAGTTTGCACTCACTCTCACTTACTGGCGTCCTGGGTGTTGTAAACGCGAGCAATTCGAATGTCACTGCGACTGTGGACCAAATGTAGCAACAATAGTAAAATGGCGGCATTCCTCCATTACCCGACGCTGCGCTATTTCCGGTGATGTCTGCGGCGGTCGCTTCCGCCCGCCATCTTGCCGTAAACTGTCATATTTTATACCTATCTCTATTTAAAATTACTTCCGGTAGAGACGGGCGGGGTAGAAATCCACTTTAGAGTGTCTGGAATAGGCAAGGTGTGAATTTACCGCCGCTCCAAGTTGATTAGGGTGCATCCGTGTTAGGGTCACACAGTTTACTTGAAAATTTTAAGATAGGTATGGTAATTCAGTAGGTAAGTACTTTACCTTAGAGTAGACGTTAAAAACTATCTGAACTGCATTTAGTTACCTACGCCATATCCTGTCGGTACAGGATTTGACGAATACATGATCGCGATTGCTTTACAAAATTATTGACAGGATCGTCGTTACAAAATCTACTTATTCTTACCAAACAGGTCCAGGGCAGCATCGCTTCATGATAGTCATGTGTTTGTGTTGCGTGGACAGCTGAGCAAACCCGGGCACAGTCATCATAGACATGGACACCGAAACGCGCCGCATTCTTCGCTCTCAGCGGTCAAGTGCGACCATTGTCTGCGGTCACGTCCACCATTGTCCGCCGGTCTATTCACCGCCTAATGTTCCATACGCACTCTAGAACTCGTCCTTATAATTAGACCTTCGGTTTCGTAAATACTGAACAGTTGCAGGTTAAAGTTACAGTGGCTGGTCAGCTCGGCGTGTGAATGCGTGGATGCTGTGTTGTTCCAACTGGACCACGCGTGACTCGACTACTCTTATTCATCGTAATTGGGGTCCTTAATGTTTTCGTTGGGGATTTTATTTTGATTTGCTTTGATGATGACATAATAGATTTCATGAATGTTATCAAACGCGAACGGGAGCTCTCTTGTTTGTTTAATGGATCTTGTCTGACCGGCTCGTAGTAACTAACTAGAGGACAGCTTTTCTAAAAAATACAGTATGTAAATCTAATACGGGCGACCAATTAAACCAGGCATGGGATTCGTTAGTGTAATCATGGATTACAGGTTTTTTTAAAGTTACTCTTAATTATGACCCCACAGCACAGATAAAATATAGGGAAGATTCCGTGTATTAAGACATACCTGAACAAACTATTGTCATCCTTTACCATCTCAAGATGTATTCCATAAGGAAAAGAGACAAATAAAGTAGCTCTACTTGGTCTTGAATTCTATCAATGACTCCATTTTCTTGAACAATGCTACCAACCTGACTAGATAAAATGTCATTACTATTAGTGTTGTCCAGTCTTCATCATAGGTATGCTTTTATCGGCAATAATAATATTTTTAACAAATTAGGTAGCGAATACAGTAGGAATAAACCTTATTTCCTGCTCAGAATTACGATCTTCTGCGATCCTTAATATGTCATGATTTCTAAATCTACATTTTAGGATAAAAATAAAATCACAAAATTAATGAAATTTTATCTTTAATTAAAATGTCAAATGTCATAAGAAGTGTTCTGTCTAAAACGTATGCCACTATTTGGCGCCACTTAGCGGTAAGGTCTCGCTAAGAAACAATTATCTAGCCTCAAAGAAAACGAACTAGAAGGTTATTTTATTTTTTTACATAATTTAATTAACTCGTACCTCCTAAGAATTTAGACAAGTTTCTGGACCTGACGCCTCAGTGCTGCCGCCCTGGTGAACGGCATTTCAGAAAACCCTCATTATAACAAGTTTTATGGAACTTATCATCCCTTAAAGCATACCTAACAATTTTCGTATGATGGCTTCTTTGTATTTAATCACATGTGTGTCATTATTAAACTAAACTTAATTTACTTTCTGGTTGACATGACATTGGATGATTACCAAATATGGTGGGTACTACGTCAGAATGTATGTAATCACTTGTGCGCGTACCCTTGCCTGAAACAACAGCTTAAAAATGTGCGGAGCATATTTTTGAATACTTTTTAGGGAACCAGTCGTCTGCCTTTTTGATATTTTTGACCCATAATAGCCTTTGTTCAGTGTCCTGTGGCAACCTGTTGGAAATTAAAAACATCGATTCATTTTCTGAGTTGGCTATCAATACATTTATCGATATCGGTCTCTTAGGTACAACACTATGCGATACAAATATTTGAATCCCACTATTTATAATTACATTACGAAGGCAAATACGAATGGTTAATTCACAAAACTACACACACGTATCCGGCTACAAATATTGAATAAGATTTTCAGTTACTTTTACCTTAATAAGGTTTGAAATCTTAAAATTCAAGTCAAAACTAAATTACCGGTGAAACGTAATGTCTTTACACCCTGGAACCACACAAGTCATCACTTTTATCACATTCCGTGCACTTATCGAACAGAAATATACATGAAAAGCTTTATTTTAATCACTTTTACTATTTGCCGTTTAGGTGCACTAGTATACCCAAACAAAGATCGTTGACAGGCATTGCCGGCGTCACCCACAGATAGTAAATTAATAATAGACTCGGTCTATAGATTTATATGTCTATGTCCCACAGATTGTTTTTAAGATTATCGGAGCAGCAATGTAGGTACGAATATTTGTTATTGTTAATATGGCAGTTATGTCATCTGCTTTTGAAATTAGCTGTCAACGAGTGTTTAACTCGTGTATGTTGCTCTACATTGCGCGCCGAATTATTTTGTATGGAAAATTTGGTTGCTAATAAATAGAAGATAAATAAAAGTTATTTGAATGTACTTAGTATGTCGTAAACTAACACCTGTTAAGAGCTTCGCCCGTATTAGACTTACACTCTGTATAAAATATGATACCTATTCCTACATACATATAAAGTAATGTTAGATGCGTTCGTCACAAAAATAGTAGTAAATATAAGTTTCATCGGCCGTTACTATAGTTGGGTTGGTAGCTAATAAAAGCTTTAAAAGTCACATAAGTAAAACTTCGCTACGATCTGATCTGTTTTGGGATAGATCGAAATAGCGCAATGATAATGGTACCTTGGTTTTCTATATCTAATAAGAATAATAAGATAGAACAACGTGCAGATCTGACTGGTGGGACATAATAAGTACTCGTACTCTGCTGATGACTGGGTTTGTTTTTAAGAATTATGAATTACCTAGGTATATATATGTATAGGCATCTTAGGCATTAGGTACAATTACCCAGTACGATTTGAAATGCAACCTCTAGTCTCCGTTCGGTTATTAGTGATTATGTGGGAACCTATACCTACCTACCAACCTACCACTTACCTATAACAACTTAGGTGAATGAGCCAGAGTGAGGCAATAGGTGAGTATTTTTTCACATCACGGTAACGGGTGGGGTGGTGGCGAGCAAGGGGGTGCCTCAACCGCGGGTGGCGGGTGGCGGGGGCGGGGGGCGCGGGTAACGACCGCGATGCTATCGCTGCGCGTTTGTAAAGGACCCCACTACGGTAATGTAGAGCATATCTTGAGATGTGTTATCATAGCTTCTGTAACAATATTTAAATCTAGATCCTCAATACTATTCTCAGAATCAGACTAAACGCCAGGCATTTTTGGAGCGGTGTGTTTGTATCATGAGCTGCCGCCACGCTATTAACGCAGACTTACTTTCTGCAGGCACACAGGAAATTGATTTTGGTTTTGTACCTACTCTACATTTCGCACTCTAATTCGAGCCATCTGACGATGCTACTTTAAAAAAATCATAGGTAGTTTTACTTTTCTTATTGGAGTGTCTTGCTACTATTATCTACTTATTATACTTTCTTCTACCTATGTAAAACACAGCGGGTAGCAGAAGGTGAAGCTACGTCACATTTGAAACTATTTCTACCGTTATGATTGTGGCTATACTATATGTACAGTTTAATTAAGTAATTGTAGATGACTTGAGCATAATTCTTACATAAACTCCTGTCGAGTTGGCTATACAGATACGGTGATCAACTGCATGCTTAGCCAAGTTGCCAATTGCTAACGCTTAATCGCCAATCGTAAGCGAAAGGCTTGAACTGTCTTTGTCGCACTAATATGAAAGAGTGACAGAGAGGGAAAACTACGATACGCTAGCAAGCGCTAGCGATTGGCAACTTGGCTAAGCACCCAGATCACTCTAGTAAAAGTTTCTCAAGACTTAATTGTTAGTTTGTTACGCGGTAGTTGCTACAAGACGAGTTCCCCTCCTCATAAAGTATTAACTAAGAAATAACTGAAGTAAGAATCATGTGGGGTAAACGTACGCAATGGGTAATAGTACGCAATCCCACGTATTTAATATATTTCCATGTATTCCCACATAGGTATTTCAGTCAAAAATAAATACCCACTACGGTCTGTGAACGTTTACCCTTACGCGACTCTACATCTACTTATAAATAATTATAAGGACTCTATAATATATATTTAGAAGCACATCAACTTTTCTATTCTTAATTCATGATGTTGTGCTACTTACCTCACCTACCTATTTACTTATTACATACGATTTTCGAGGTTTAGCAGTTTTAGCACGTTTTAGGCTTACGTCAGCGCGGTTGTGACGACAAGGCTGCGTCGATCGGCGCTGGGCTGTCGTTGATCGGTGCCTGTAGTATATGCTGAGCAGTGGGAGTACTCCGAGGACGGCTCTCGGGGCGGGGCGCCGCCAGCCAATCGTGTAACCGATACCCTACTTCTTAAACAACCTCACACGAACTGAAATATACCTTAAGTGTACCGAATAGGGTCGCTCTTGGCAGCGGCGCGGCGAGCGATTGTGTAAGCGATACCCTAGTTCTTCTTAATATCGTGAGCGAATTTCAACTGCGTGGCTTCACATTAAGGTTGAATTTGAGTTGGGGTTCTTTGTAATGGATAGGTTTAGTTTAGTAAATTTGATGTTTTCGTATATTGGGCTCGGCATGTAGCGCGCCCGTATGTGAGGGAAGATAGCCGCGACGAAGATTTATTACCCAACCGTGACACCATTATGTGACAGTTCGGGGGCTTTGTTATATACACATATACTTAACCGACTTCTTTATTTAGATTTCAGTGAATGTTAATGTTAAACATCAACCATGCAATGGTTACAATATACGTATCTAGACTAAGTACCTATCTATTTAAGTAAATAGGTATTAACTACGGGTCTTATTTTCGACCTTTAACTGTGAACAGCCACAATTAGCTTGTAAGGTCACCATTATGGACGCCTAAGTAGGCAAACCTCCAAGTCCTAATAAATGTATAACAATCAGTTGGATTGTTTAAGTATTATATCAATATCTATAGCTAACGTGATTATCTAATCTAGATCTTCATAGTACCTATCTAGGTACTATGAAGATCTGTTTTATTTTAGTCATTCTCATTATGCATTATCCGTTCATATAGGTAGAGGTGCGTGGACCTGTTTTACTTAAATGAATAATTGTTTTACTCGAGGTACTTCATTAGGTACCTAGCTAACTACCTATATTAAATCTAAGTTAAGGCGTAAGCACAAACACGAGGCAGGGCATTCAAACAGTCTTACTTAATAGACCCAGACTGAGAACAAAATCAGGACGACATAGTTACGGGTATAACTAAAGTCGAATATAGAGGATAAAATAATGAGTAATATCAAAAATGTAAAATAGTAACTATAATATATACATCTACCTATTATATACATCATAATGAATGTCCACGTATCAGATGGTAGGCCACCGGCAGCGCATCATGTAGTAACTACATGATTACATTGATTACTGCCGGCATGTAGCTGTCACACTATTGACTCTACAAAGTAAAGAAATTCCATCAACAAAAGAGTCCGTTAGCAAACAAATGTAGAAATAAGCACCTGACGCAGGAAGTCATTAGTAAATAGATGGCGATAGCGCCCCACTCCCCGAAATTACCAGAAACTACGTTCGCTTTGCTGCTACGAAAAAAAACTTGCCTCAAAAGTGACTCTAACATTAACATGCGAAGGTTTACATTGGAGGTTGTACGATATATACGATATACGCCACCGGAAAATGTATCTTTGTGCTCCAGTAATAACAAAATATCAACTGCAGATGCATTTCTAATCGAGCATAAACAGAAACCTTACTTCCAGGACATAAGGCGGTGTTTCCGAGTTCAATATGTTTGCAAGTGTGAGGGTAGGGTGGTGGGTTTTTACAAAATATGTCCGTGGCACCACCCTATTGACCGTAACGGTTATCTGCGCATCTCCGAGTCCCCGGCCAACAGGCCCCTAGGCTCCCAGGCCCCCTGGCCCCCAGGCCCCTTGGTCCCAGGTAGGGCCTTGCAAGTATTGTAGCATTTGTAAGTAAGTACGAATATTTAGAAGTCATCCTGCATCCTGCAGTGTTACTTACCTACCCTATTTATTACAGTCAAAGGCAAAATGCTTACAAATATAGGTATTTCAGTGCACTTTCATTCCGTGTTAAGAACGTCGAGTAACATATTTATGAGAGTATTCTCTCCATACATATTTTTGCACTTGACTGTACAGTCATCAGATATACTGGAGTGGACAGGGTGCTCACAAACATATGAGCAGACCTCTCTTGGATATATCTATGGCATTAGATTGTTTGTTTACATATTTTTGAGCTCCAATATATCTCTTGGTGACTGTATGAAGTCCATTGAGATACCTACATAGTTGAGTTGTAAGAAAATTAGCTTCATTACAATTTGAATACCTAATAAGTAGGTACAATTAGCAACTTCCTTAGTGCATTCGGAGCATATTACTGTGTTTATACTTTTTTGGATTGGCTTTGGGCGAAATTTGTTAGTATACTTATGGTTCTTGTAGTTGATGATGATGATTTCGGCCACATCCACGTTTTTTTGGGGACTGTC
Source organism: Thaumatotibia leucotreta (assembly GCA_025490895.1). NCBI lineage: Eukaryota > Metazoa > Arthropoda > Insecta > Lepidoptera > Tortricidae > Thaumatotibia > Thaumatotibia leucotreta. Next base: position 18,963 of record JALPQI010013142.1, read on the forward strand.
ATGGAGTAATCTCTCAACTGTTTCTGGAAGACTACATTTCTTGGCAAAATAGCCTGTGTAAGCAAGTTACCTAAAAACTGAGAGACTCTAACGCGACTTTCGCACATGACGGATTGACCCCCTTATCAAATTAAAATAATAAAACAGTTTAATTTTTTCCGCAAAATTTGCATTCTGTAGGTAAAAAATTATGAGTCTAACTTTCCATAAAAACAGATGGTTCCATTGGGGATGATGTCCCCATATTCCTGTCAAATCTTTATCTATTTCATTTCTCTATTTGTTTTACTAAAATCTGTTTTCGTTTCGTACTTTAGCCTAACCATCAAAACGGGACGACCCGTTGACACAAGCAGATAAGTTTACCCTGTCAGGATGATCTGTCAGTGCACAAAAAGCGTGTTGGTGTCCCATCGCCGATACAATTAACGGGTATGGACTTTATGTGTGTTGGAATAAGGGTTCCAAATGGTCAGTGAATGTTGGCGCTTGTACCGTCGGCGGATGCGCAGGCGCCGGCGCCGCCGCCGCCAGCCGGTAACGCTCTACTTATTCTTAAACCAGGTTATACTTAACTGAGACTAATATATATTGAACTATAGATTAATAAGTTAAAGCGATTTCGTGTTACTGGATAGCATAGAACGCGGGAATGGTATAACTTTGAGAATTACACAGAGCGGTGTGCGCTGTGTGTCACAGGCGGAGAGCCATCATCGTAGATTATTCGATATCATACTTGTATTTAACGTATGCGCCTACTGAAAGTAATATTACTTCAAAATTGAGGCAAACGACTGGTCGTCATCATCATTGTCATTATCAGCTAGAGGACTTCCATAGCTGGACGTAGGTCTCACCCAGTATGAAAGTTATTCCCGTAATCGCCACGCTTGGCAGCGTGTTAGTTAGCGATCGCAGTCATATTTTAAAGTAAACCGTATTTTAAAGGATGTTGCTGTGCACCCGCCAGTAGTCATGGACGCAGCTTAGCAGGGTCCACTAGCATTTAATAAAGTACCAGCAGCTAATCTAACGAGAATGAGGGAGCGAGAGTGTAACATGAAATTGCATAGGACCTTTAAGTTGGTTATTTCGCAATTTGTCATAAAAAATTGGTAACTCGCATAACGTTGGTCTCATTTTGGCAGTATTGTTCAGACAGTTACACTTCTGTACCATAAAGCGGCCACTCCCGCCTCCGCTCCCGCTGGCGCCCGTGGCTTGGCCGCAGAAACCCGAGCCCGGCAGCTCCGCGGTAATGAACTGCTAAATACAGTGTCAACACGTCACGGCTATATTTAAATTGACATCTCACCACCATGTGAACACGACTCCTGTTTGGAAAGATTTGCCGTATTTAGTAGCGACTGAAAAAATAGGGGTTGCCGGTAGTAAAAGTAGCTCCCGTAGGTGTCGTAGCCAAATAAATCTGCATATATGTTCCCTCAACTCTGGAAAGGACCAGAATGGACGTCACCAATATAATTGGAAAATAGTTTTCTTATCAAAAGTTTACACAACAGTAGTAAAATTGTTTTGTGTATAGGTACTTTACTACTTACTTTACGTAAGCTATCCTAACAGTTCATCAATAACTTGTGTAAATATGCACAGTGTTCTACGGTCTAGACATAAATGTCATAATAAACAGCATTGTATGTGCTGCAGATATCATTTTCTCTTTTATTCTATTATAGAGTCTGACTGCATTGCGAGACTGCGCTAAATAACATTGCAGTTTATCGGAATATCGGTATGTAATTGTTAAATGATATTAAATTAACCAATCATTCCATAAAAACATTGATTATTTAAGGTACGAGCCAAACCAAATTCTAAAATTTGCTTCATCAAAATATATTCCGTTAGGTCTCTTCATTTAAACAATAATAGCTAATATAAATACAAAATAGAAAAAGAGAACAACTAACGGGCATAATTATTTTCGAGCGCCCCAGACGTCCAAAATATGTGGTTGAACTTTAGTCGTACGTAACATATAACCTATTGCATTCCTTGTTATCTTACATACGTAGGTACAGTAAGACATAGCCTATGGAGGTTGTGGTTAGTAGATAAACAGAGCTGCGTCCTCGTCAGCGACGCTTCATCAACCCTTCTCTGTTTGCGCTGCATTATTCATGCGGCTAATTGTAATCGAATTTGCGGCAAGCGCGGGCTTGCATGGCGACGGCGGCACTCTACCGCGATGTTTTGGTTCTCTAATTTATCGCCGAAAGTCATTTTGCCTAGAATCACTTCCTAATCAACGTATTGCAGAATTTCAATCGATAGATCTCTGGTCTATCTACCATGATGCATGAGTTGGAAAGTAAAGAATACGTTAGATTTTACTCGATACGTAAAGCATTATATCGCGCTCGAACTGACATACTGGAGCGAGCGCGATAACCTGCTTTACGCATCGAGAAAAACCTAACGTTATTGGATACCTGTAAAGTCATGGTACAGCTTACAACTACACTTACCAACTAACTGTAACGTTTGGCAGATAGACGTATATTTCGCATACGCACTTATTCTCGTATTCCAACCTTCGGCCAAATTAAAGCTGGCAAATGTTGGTATGGCAGGTGAATTATCTGCGAAAAATTGATTGACATGTAATATTCGGAAAAAATTAATTCTGCGAAAACTGCATTTAGACCAAACCAGCATTCGCTCATTCTATCCCCCACTCTACGAAATCAACGAATTTTGATGAATCACGATTGAATTTCGTAGAGTGGGGGATAGCATGAGCAAATGCTCGTTTGGTCTAAATGCATCTTTATACATCGCTCATGTACCTAGTTGCGAGGATCAGTTGGATAACTATCCTCAGCCTGCTATCACAGGACTACTGTAGTCCGCTCCAGACAGGTAGATCCTAGGTTTTCCCCATTTGGCCGGGGAAGGTCAGTAAGGTGCAGCTTGAGTCACCTCGCTGTGTCTCGGGTCGGCGGCGGCATGTGTCCCTGCGCTAACCGCATCTTATTATTTGATTAGTGCACGCGCGATTTAATCCGGATTGTTGGTTTTGCAGCGCCCTCTGTTGGCGCTGCCACTTAGCCCCTGATTGGGCGTCGGCGTTTTGTAATAACTGACGGCGCGAGCCGCTAATACGCCGGAATTTCTAATAACTTGATGCAGCGCTGTTTGTTGGTTTTTCTGGCTTTAGAATACCACAATTTGATTAAAAACTTACTGGTTTACACTATCACTGAGTTGATTGCGAAAATTCGTGTTGTGTGAGTTATTCTTTTTCAAAACACTTACCCAGAGATATTATATTAGTTTGAACGGACAAACCAATTCTTAGTCAAATTTTGTCCAGTACCAATCGAAAGTTTAAGTGCACTCCGCTTCTTCGGTACAAAATCTAGTTTTCACCATCATTTATTTCAGTGACAAAAGCAAAACATATATTTCTACTGGCATGTTGCTGCTTCCAGACCTATTTTAGATTAGTCGGACATATTTTGTGAACCATTTGGTATAACTGGTCCGATAATAACTAATAGTTAAGTAGAGTTGTAATAAGGGTATATAGACACTGCATGGGCAAGACTGCCTTAAGTTGTCATAGACACCTCATTTGTCTGAGCTGCTCGAAATTAACTACTTATTAAAAAAAATTGCGGTAGAATGAGTGAAATACCTATTACTTTTCAACAAATTTCGACTTGAGCAGAGGAGAAAAGAGATAAGACGATTTTTTATCAAAATCGTGCAGTAAACTTAAATTTTTAATCGGTACTGTGCCTAATATTAGAATGTATGAACTGAATCAAGCGATTCTTTATTCAGATACAATTCTCTTTGAAATGTTTACGATAACCAACTCAAACAGTAAAAACGCTTATAGTATTGTATAAAGCAAAGCGTACCTAGGCAAATGCCTAATGTAACTATCTCATCGGCAAAAGTTTATGAATAAAATTTCATAATCATGCCAATAATGATGTCTACAATAGTTTAATAATAGGTAAATGTATACCTACTTGAAAAAGTTATTCGCTATAGTATTGAAGCGATGGACGAGTATAAACGAGCCGCCGGAGCTCTCAGTTAGATCAACATTGTATAGCCTAATGTTTTCAATATTTACACTGATAACAATCGCGTGTAGTGTATTCTTCCCGAAGTCTGCTCCTAAGCAAACACGCAGCTTCCGCCGCTACATGACGACATTTCGCAAAAAATAAACAAGTATTAAATTGCAGAGTTGATCCGAATTTCGGTATTCCCACGAGATGGCGCCAGTTTTTTTCCCCAAATTGGCTTTTTGGGGAGTAAATAATAGTTTCAAACCTTTCTGCAGTTTTTGAAGTGGCACAGAAGGAATAGACATAAATGAGTCATTAAATATAATATTTTGAAGCTACCGGGAAAGTAGCTGGATGGAGGACGTAGTTATAATGAGAGGTTTTCTGTTTTTGCCGATCCGGCTTCAACGGAAATCATTCGAGATTCTTATTTAAAATAGAAGTAGCACAAATTATAAAATTAATATTATGTTTAATTTCCCATGATGCTCATCCATTATAATAGTAATGACAATAGTATTAACAATGATTGTCATCTTTACTCATAGCCAGACGAAAAGGTTACATAATTACATAATTGAGACCTATTAGCTAATAGGTACTATTTTGAAGGAATATTGAATTCTCGTTAGGTACTCGTAAACTCGTATGTGAATAAAGGTGCATTTCATATTAATCATATTTATTATAATTACCTATGAAAGCAAGTTTCTCCATTTAAAGTGACAGTCAGCATGACGCTGGAAACAAGTAATCTCGCTATAATTAAAAGCGAGCGTTGTAAGTGTTGTAATGAAGTCGTCGAGTAGAGGGCGCGGCCGGGAGTGGCTCACTCGTTTTCATTTCAATAATAGGTTTATTTACTTTTTGAAAACTAACTGAAACATGCCACCTTTAGACAATATTGAAGCTCTGGGTATTCCTACCCACTATTTTTCTTTGAAAAACACGGATTGAACTCGTTATCAATTTGTTATGAACTTATATGATGTTGGTGTAGCTATTGACCCTTAGTAGAGTTCGTTGGATAAAATCATACCTATATGTACCTATACGTATGTATGTAGGCCTGTCGTGAGCATAAGAATTATTTTTGTTGATAATAATATTAATTAAATTATACTACAAGGACTTAGGTTAAGTAAGTAAGTATCTATCGGATTCGGATACCACCAAGACCGTAGCAATTAGACAATAAGCGGCACATTTTCCCTGCAGGCAAACGTATAATAAGATGAGGAGGAATCTTGCTTTACCTTCAGGGTCCGTAGTTGCCTACACGACAACTTAATAAAGGAAAATATAAACAAAAGCCAAACCAGCCGTAGCTATTTCTATCGCAATAAATCCGCAACACGAGCCCAACAGGAGTTCCCGCCGTTGCCGTCGATACACTCCGCACAAACGAATTTTTCCTTTGTCAGTATCGCCGATGATTGACGGCCTATTCGCGGCGCGAACTCTGCCGATACCTCTGCGGCTCGCCAACATGAATACAAGGACAAAATACCCTTATTTTAAAGTTAATAAGAGCAGGAATCAAGGTGACAAGGCGCAGTAATAAAGTTGCCAATTCACGAAGAAACAAATGAGCGTTTACGATATTCCAAACCAAAATCAACTCATTGTCAACTTTATGCTCCTTAACTTAAGGTTCGCAGCTCGATCGATTCCGCTATTCGTAAGTGTGCGCTAGTCTAATAAGTGTAGGCTTCGTCTTTGGAAAATGAGTTTCCTTGCGGCGCGCGGGGCGGGGGTGGGGGGTAATTGTCGCGGGTCGGCGCGGCGCCGGCGGCGGAACGGCGTAAGCGCCTGCGGCGGCCGCAATCGGCGGGCTGTTTTAGACGGCGCGGCGGCGGCGCGTCTGATCCGCGTAGCGGGTTTCTCTGCGTGTGTAAGAAAAACGATTCGCCAATTTTCTACAAAAAATCAGAATAATGATCGTATTGGCAAAAACATCCCACCTTAGTTTCCTTGCCCACCTACAACTCTACCTTTAATTACATATGTTGTGGTATCAATTGAAATTAAGATAGTCGTAATTATTTAGCGATGCAAATAAGCAGTAAATAAACTTGCATAACTACTTAATAGTAATAGGAATTGACACGAACACATTAATGTAGAATACTTATAGTAAATTATAAAAAAAATGCAAAGTGAGTCTCTATCACGTACAGTGGGAATCTGAATGCGTAATTGCGTACTGCAGAGATATTATCAGCGGGCCCAGAACAGATGCCATTCGGCAATCGTCTGCGATTAGTAGATAATAAATGTATGAGAACAGTAAATTGGAACGAAAATTCACGTGACGACTTCTATAAATTATAGTTACTTAATCATCATCATCATCATATCAGCCGAAAGACGTCCACTGCTGAACATAGGCCTCCCCCAAAGATTGCCACAATGACCGGTCCTGCGCCACCCGCATCCAGCGGACTCCTGCAACCTTCACCAGGTCATCGGTCCACCTTGTGGGGGGCCTACCCACGCTACGCCTTCCGGTACGTGGCCGCCACTCAAGAACCTACTTAGAAGTTACTTAATATTTCCCTCGAATCTGTCATTTAAATAGGTAAATTTACTACTTATCACTTACCTATACATATATCGCATGCGATTGCCGCTTGGCAACTTGACTATAGGCCTGTAGATTCCGCAAAAATAAGATTGCGAATCGGAGTCCCGAGATGCGAGCGCACTTCGCGGCGCCTTTTGATTGTTTCCCAGTTTTTGCCACCTGTCGCGCGCGTTATTTACGCGGGCTCGTTAACGCCGACGCCGACCGGCGCGCTTCGGCGGCGCCGACCGGCGCATCGGCGGCCGCGTGACAGCGACACCGCACACCACTACTTAATGATAATGATAGGCATGCTCTAACTGCGTTTTTAGTAAATAATATTTTTTATGCTGGTGGAAAGAAGGTTTATGTTATTAGGGGATATATTTCAAAGAATCAAACATGGTCGTCGCGCAATCTACGAAGTTTTAGCACATTTGGCACTAACAGTATCGTTGAAAACCACAGCCAATTTAATATGTAACACTAGACTTCTTTTATAGAGTTATTGTTCTTGCTGACACTTGCTGGTGAGGCAGGAAAATGTTACTCAGTTGTTATTGCAGTTGGCAGCTGTTGTAGCTACCTCTCATATCTACAATCACGTAATAGAAGTCCAAAGTAACGTGCGTGATGGTCATGGATTTGTAAATTATTGTCCCATTATATTACATTATTATACCTACTACCCATTAAGGTACTTACCTTACCAGTTTGAATTTGAAATGTTGAATCATGAATGTATGTGGGCGTAGAATGTTAAAAACGTTCAAATTGGCAAGTGACGTATAGGTACAAGTTAAAGTGTGCAAAAACATGGCACAGGTACGATGAGTCATACCTAGTTGTATTTCAGCTACACGTCGTCTGGATGATACATTAACGCCGCGGCCACGACATCGGTCTAAGGCGACCGGCTCAGCGGAAAACGTATGGTGCTCCCTCTCGTACCCATATCGGCATCCCGCTCCAACTCATTGATTCGCTCGCCGCTGGTCGCCTTAGACCAATGTCGTGGCCAGGGCATAAGTCTTTGGTCCTGATGATGGCTCCAAGTGGCGATCGCTTGTCAACTCGGAACCTCAGTGTTGACAGGCGATCGCCATCGCCCGTCGCTGGAGTGTCGCGCTCCCGTCCCGTTGTTTGCGTTGTCGAGGCGCCGTATTGTTTTAAAGCTCCGAAACCCGAGCGCTGCTGTTTGCTCGGTTTAAAAGACACGTCTACGGAGATGGCGTAGGGCTGCCTACGACTAGACTAATGAAATTAAGTAAGTTACACCTCCAAAGAAGAAAACTTCGCTTTATTTAATAAAGGTAAAATTAAACCGTATTACCAAACGTGGCCCAAAAAAATTTAAGCACAACAAAGTTTCGACGAGTAATAATAATGAATAACCTTCTAAATAATCCGTTCTAGTAATTGTATACTGGATCGATTGGAATCACCTAGGTGATCATCATTATTATTAGTACATTGTGCATCAAGGGAGGTAAGTACGGAATTACTAACGAGAGCGTTAGAAGCCCGACGCCGTTAGCCGCTTACCGACCGTGATGTATACAATGTTTTTCATCACACTTGCCGACAAAAAAATAAGTTTTAAGATATAATATTATTAAAGGACGTACTGGCATTTCTATAACTCCCTAGGGAATTTCACTTTTCTATTACTCCCGCTACGCATGCAAGCAATGGCGCGCGTAGACAGCAAGTGTGATGAAAAATATTTAATAAACTAGCTGGTGCCCGGGACTGCGTATACATATACAGTTGACTTTAGAGATAAAAACTATCTTATGTCCTTTTTCGGGTGTCAAAGTGTCATACTATCTCCATAATATCACATTTTAACAAAATCGGTTCAGGGCATTTAACGTGAAGAGGTAACAGGAGACAGATAGAGTTACTTTCTTGTTTGTATTGTAATACTAATATTATATGTTTTTTATTTGCGAGACCACTTTAGGTGGCTCAATTGTAAGGGTCAATATGTTTTTTTGTTGTCGTTATTCTGTCGCGTCACCCAGAAGACAAAAGTGGTAAAGTTTGTTAGACGAAATTATCCAGAAAGCTCTACTAACAT
>JALPQI010013143.1:0-40305 GCA_025490895.1 Thaumatotibia leucotreta
TTAGTATTTATTGACTGCGCAAGTTTCAAATCCAAACCCAGACTAACAATTTATGCTTAACATATTATGTATATGTAAACGCTCTTTAACTTCTTAATAAATAAAATAAAACGTTGTAATAGTAATCTAAATCTCACTGTTAGGATTTGTCCAATTTCTCTACTATATCTGCTAAAACTTAAAAGCATATATTGGTGCTGCCTTTGACGTCAATTATTATCGCTACCTATTTAATGGCATTTTAATTTCAAATACATATAAGTAATACTTATTCATATATATTTCACATTATTTTGTAATGAATACTGCAGTGTAAATTTAAGAAATAGGTTAATCCCAAAACGTAAGTGGGTGTAAAATATTCATAATGGACTCGGACCGTTTAAAAATAACAATTAATTTTCGTGCAATATTGATTAACCGCTTCCCGTTTCAAGTCGATTTACAGTAAAACGCGTATTTGCATTAATTAGTCCGTGTAATTTACTACATCGGTTTATCCGTTAGCCGCGTGGGTTTCTGTTGCCCAATTCATGAATGGCCAGCCGCCTACGCGGCCGTATCAATGAAATTGCAATCGCCGTGTACAAAACGTCGTAACCACCAAGATTTTAAAGACAGATACAGCCGTTTTGGAAGTAGGGATGTCGGTATACGCCGGCGTGTCTACGCTTACGAAATTGTCAATGAGAGAGCTCCACTTGTTGAGTGTCGCCAAAGCGCATGCGCCCACTGTTCCGCGTCTGTGTTGTTTTTACTTTTTCATATTTGCATTTCGAACGCGTTGTTCTTTTGTTTATGAATGATGTCATCCATTATTGCAGATCTAGTGAAGGACATTTTATTGTGTTTCGCTCAGTTACGAGTAAGCACGATATCACATCATCAGCCTCTCTCAGTTCGGTGCTGGAAGTAGGCCTCTCCCATTAACTAAGCGTATGGACGCATTACGAGGTATGTACCCATAATCGCCAGACTGGGCAAGCGGGTGTAGCGTGTCCACTACACTATGATGATGCTGCTGCCCATCATCAATCTTCTAAAAACAAATATTGACTGACACTTTAATCCCTTGGTCGACTATTACGACACCGACGGGATGCTTTGGGGTGGTGACAAATGTATTCTTAGTGCTATCATATCGACAGCACTTGGTCAATATTCATGGTGAGGCATTATGGTATTATGGTCGTTAGCATTACGGTCCCCTCCCTAAAAACAACAACAACTGTAATCAAATTTGATAGTTAATAATATTATAAGTTCCGAAGTGTATACATATTTATAGAAATGACAGTATCGACTAGATAAATATAAAATCTACGTATTCCACACTTTCACTGCCGTGCCAATTGCACCTGCCCTTTCCACGTAATAATGTAACACGCCAACTTTATTCCCACGAAGGGCACTAATCAGTTGACCGTGAACGCACCACAATGTATACAATAATATGAGCAAGGTGCCCAAAACATGTCAAACGACACGACTGTCTATTGACTCAGGCGTTCAAAGCTTAAAAGGTGTTTGCTCAAAACTAGGGTTCGAGACATGCAAAGTTGAGGTTTTGTCCAATTGTCACGTTTTTACATGCTTTTTAAGGACGATTTTTAAGGATATTTTAGTTGAGGACACGTGGGATATCGTCGTGTGCCTGCTTTGCCAGGATTGTGTGTTAAAAGTGGCCATATTTTCCTGCATTACGGCCACATCTTTCATAAAATTCGATTTTGGAATGTGGCCGTATGTGGCACATGGCGAATTTCGTCAACGGACATCAACACGGGAATGTAGAATTGTCTCAGTCACACTAATCAGGCCTCAATTGTATAGAGAGAGATGATGATAGAGAGGATGGTTGCGCCGAAACTCTCAGCATCAATTCGCGCGCAGGTTAATTGTTAATCTGCATTGTGTATCATTAACGAATTAATTATCTGCTCCATAATATCTGTCACTTCTACAAATATAATTAATAATTATTAGGAAAAGATACAATGCAAACAATGAAAAAGTATTTTTGATGACCAAACAAACGCAGGTAGTGCCGAAACCATCTTAAATAATTATTGGGATTACATTTAGCTAGCGTGGAGCGTGGTCCTGGGTTTATTTTGCTTAATTTTGTATAAACAACAATTTTCGCACATACGCACGATTCGTCTCGAAAATTACTGTTTCGCTACTGTTTCACGATGTTTATTTAACGTTTCGAGATGTTAACTAACATTGAGTATAAGCAGCAACCAGATTTGCCTTCCGCAAACAATATTCGCATACGACATAAACCCACGACCCGTTGGGTTTTCGCAACTACTACGTACTGTCGAGTTTACAAATATGTGTTTTTTTTCTTATTCCATAGGAATATGGTGGACAATTGCTCACATATTTAGGAAATAGAAAACATACGCAAATAAAGCTATTCAAAAATAGTTCTCAATACCTTGACATAACGCCGAACAGAATTCACATCATAAGCAAAAAAAATGTATCTGACAAACGGCATACAGTGGTAGGTACGCCTAATTTACTTAAACAAATAAGACAGTTTACACTAAAAGAAAAGAAAGTCCGAGATTTTGATCTTCGTCCGCCATTTTGAGATACCTGTGTATGTTAATTCAGAGTCAATAACTGCGGGTTAAGTTAGTTACGTGAAGCTGTAACTTTCTCGGTACCCAATTAAAATTTCAATTAAATGGTTAAATCGCTGTCAGTTGGGACCGACCCTTCTAACCTTACCGGGTTACATAGGAAGGTTCAAGTTAATGGCGAGTAGCGATTTTTCGTATTTGAATCATATGGTTGAAATCATATGATCAAAATATTCCAAAGTAAACAAATACTGTAAATACATTACGACGGTGCCAAATAAGCGTACGGATAATAAAGGAATAAGCGTGTCAATGGTTGATGATGATGGTGAACAGTTATCGTAGCTTATGGACATTTTGTTAACTGCAGGAAATGTTCATGCTTGTTGCCAATCCTGTAAAATCCTAAATGTAGTAGAAAAAAACCACTGCACAAAAGCTTAGTTCAAAATAGTTAAAATGTAAATAAAAACTTTTTACGACGTATTTTTTTTATTTTTCTAAGAATTACGACTAATAATACGTTATTTGTGAAATCATTAATGTCAAGAGCTTGTCACAATAATTTGACATGATTATCACAATCTTATCACAATCTATCCTATCCTATCACAATCTTATATAATCTTATATAGTCTTATATAATCTTATATAGCCCTCTTACTTGCAACGCCGACAACGGTCTCTCCTGTGTGTGGACGCATTAGGAGGTAAACCTCTTACTTATTTCCGAGCCAAAGCTGACAGTTAAAGTGACCGACTGAAAGTAGAAGTATTAAACAACTGCTTTTATGGACTACGGAAGGTCCATTATATTCCATATTTAGCTTGCAATCAACTAAGGAATGCTCTTTTATTATATCTGCGGCAAGTTAATTAATACGGGGACAAATTATGATTACTGAGCTACATGCATATCATCAATTGAGCGATAAACTTTTGTGTGGTTTCATTCTGACTTACTGCTTTATTTCGTATAAGTTAATTTATAGTACCTGCAACAGAAAACAAAACCATTAGACATAATCTGGTAAAAATATTATTTCTAAATAAAATAATACGTTCTCTTCCATAAAATAATAGAATAAATTAAAGTATTTCAAATAGTACCTAAAATACACAATACGTATTAAATATTTAAAAATAATATGTCACAACAAAAAACATTTTTGCAAGAGGCTAGTCGCTCCATTTTTGTTTTATAGGCCAAAATAAATACGCTACCGCCTCTTCTTTGAACGTACAAGTTGCGAATGTTGTTCAATCAATGGCACTGATCAAATGGACCACTTAAGGTGTTAATCATTGAACAAACGCTAGCGAAATGCAACCTAACTTTAACGTTGCATTGTTCAATTGTCTTCACCTTAAACAAGTAGAAATAAAGTTGACTTTTGCTTAGCCAGCTACATCAATAAAGTTGTAGTACATTGTACAATCATCAGTTTGTGTTAGGAAAAATATATGACGGTTGGTGCATTTACTTTTGATTGAACGGTGCAGAAGTAGATATTTTATAGAGGTCTTGAAATTAATAGTGCACGGTAAAACTAGTAACACCAGTTGCAAAGGCTCTTAACTATGCGCTACTGGTTTTGTATGTTCAGTTATTTATTGAACTGTATTGCTGGTTAAAGTAAGTCTGTAAAATGTAGGTATCTAATTTGTATACTTTATTAATAAAGAGCGTCTTCCAAAGACACTAAGACTCAAAACAAAGAAGATTATTACAGTGAATGCAAAATTTTATTTGCACTATCTTGTGTTGGCATCCTGAAATTCTATCAGAATTCGTATGTTTTACAAAGAAAGCAAATTAATTTACTGTAAAGGTTAAAATATACGTAATCTTTATTAAAATCTTCAGACTAAAATAGAGTTTGATTGGGAACGGATGTCCGAAGGGCCTTCAACCAATCATATTGCAGAATCTGCTGCTCCATATTACAAGCCTTATAACTTAAGTTGTTGATTACTATGGTGGAGAAAATTACGGTTTGCTCAAAGTTATCGAGATTACATATATTTTACCCGCTTTGTAACTAAGCCGTGTGCCTGTACCTTCATTTATGATTATGTGTTTTACGTTAACGTGTTTTGATTAATGTATCAAATACTTTTTTGATTTCGAAATTATATTTAGGTACCTACTTCATTAGAACTTCTTAGCCATTGAGATTCTATTGTATTTCTTTTGGAATTAGTCAATAGAAGTACGCGAAATGCGTTAAAGTTCCAATTAAAGGTTTCATCATTAAGTTGATCTCAAAAATCAACTTTCGCTATTAACATTTTTCGTTTTTATACTTCACTACATGAGTAGAACTATTCGTTTCATTCTAGCTCGCGAGTGGCCTATCCAGGCCTTTAACTTATGAAATTCTTCGCATTTCTTAACGTTTCCATCACATTTTCTGAATAGCGTTTCATAAAGTCATCAAGATTTGAACGCACGTATGATGTCCGATTCGAAACGGTCTGAGTAACTGTGAAATGGCTTCAATGCTCCGCCATTGTTGGATGCCAATGGCAAACCACAACGAACAAGGAATTAAGCACCTTTAAACCTCGTAATGGTTACACCCTTTGAAAGGTTCATAGCAACAGTATAATGGAGAGCTGAGGGCCAAGTCTTGATCAATTTCACTGAAGGCTTTTACCGATTCATAGCTTTAAATGGTACATTGTAGTGCGAATGAGAAACTATGAACGTATAAATAAAGAATGATGTGTGCAAACCGATTAAGAAAGAAGCAGTATTTGTGAATTTAAGGACATATATGTATAGTGCATAATCCTTTTAATTCGGCTTTTTACTGGAACGTCCAAATTCATGCTGATTTGCTGTCAGGATGGAATTTAGTATCCATTGCACTGAAGCTATAGAATTGGCACTAAAAGATAAATTCGGAAGTTTCTGTGATAATAATTATGAAAAAACGGTTAATCAGTTGAAGCTATTTTTCAGGAAGCTCTAAATTTAGAATATCTATTAAATATTATTTTATTTTTATTTTATTCGGATATGAAACAAACGGTCATGCAAAAACATTCAATTCTCTTAATATAGACCTATAATTACCATTTTTCTTTAAAAAATCTATGTAGCTAAAAAGCACAAACGAACGAATAGGTACTTACTAATAGCAAAAATTGGCCTTACAAAAACTCGAGACTTGCGACAAGGAATATGTCGAATAAATATTGTTAATCACGACATAGTAATATCGACATATATTATTATATTGGTTTGAGTGCTAACCATGAGTTTTTAAAACTTTTCTGAGACTAAAAATGGAAACGACCTCGTTCAATAAAAATCACTATAATTTGCTGTTTGTATCTAATCTTCTAAAAACGCGGACATTATTCGGGGTGTAAGGTTATCATAAGACCCATTCAGCTATTGCCTTACTCAATGGCCTAGTTTCCGATAATATTTCATTCACAACTTATTAATATAAATATTAAATTTAACGATCGATCGATACGTGAGCTCGCAATTTAGGCCGCTCGATACAAAGTAAACTAAAAGGGCTTATCAATACTAGTCGTCCTATAGAAAATGCGGTCTTAGAACTTTAATAGGTTATTAATGAATTATTGCAGGAAATTACGTTAGTACACGTGCCATAATTTCCGGTTTAATTGATTGGTTAATTTTAATTATCAGTTGAATGTAATATCTATTTCTATTCAGAACAGAATTGATAAAATTAATGGATTTCATTACAGGTCAAATGGTACCACGTTGGCATTAGAATATGATAAGGGAAATAAAACCTGTAGATGTAATATATAATAGCAAATTATTTTGTAAGAAGGGTAGTTTACTAACTGGGGTAATACACACCAAAATTTGAAGTGGAAATTACGATCGACTGTACATTTTATATAGATAACTACTCATCTAAACTATATCTTAGATTGGCACTTGTGGCATTGTACCGAGGATGCTTGCGGCATTTCCTCGCTGTATCGCAATGCTGATTCCTTGTGCGAGGACTTACCCCCTTATTCACAAATTAATTGTGAATAATTAACTGTGAATTTTGTCCTTTTCGCTCATAAACACATATTGATAAGACCGAAAGGAACAAACAATACTTAGCGGCTTGCTAAGTTAGGAGACGTTTATGAATAAGGGGGTATAACAATTTAGATTATTAAAAATGATGGTTATTAGATCTTTCTAGATATCATGGATGTTGTGAAGGGTAATAAATGAAAATGAACATAATGTGTTATGTAACAGTAGTAAAACGATCTCACTAATCAATTGAGACTCAAGACAGGACCACACACTGTCATATTTAGCTATTGCTTCAGGTCAGCACATTCCAATAAACACACAAATAGATCGCACGAGTTACAGAGGTAATGGACACTACTCGTATAAACGCTTCAGCAGTAAATATATCGTCGCTATACTCATTGAATTTATGGAAATGTCACCTTTCTTTCAATCTGAATAAGGCTTTTTTTTTTCATAAATAAGTGTTTCAGATACGAGGTTGAGGAACTATAGTGGCGATATTCAAAGTTGTAGAGTATGTGCGCAAAGTGAAGGCGTCTAGCGGCTAGGTACGCCGATATATGTCACATGCCGTCGCTTTTCGAACAGTCTAGTCATAATAAATATAAAGAGGGCATCGAGCACGAGTTAATAATATAGCAAAAACATAACTGGAGTCTGCAAAATATTGCCGTCATTTTATAAAATAAGCTTTATTTCTTACAACGAACACGAAAAGCACGAAAACTAAGAATCCTTGAAGAAGAAGATAATTGCAAAATAATTGGGAGAAGAACTGATTAATTGGCAGAAGAAGTGGGTAGTGCGAGTACAGTACAGTAAGGTATGAACCAATTTTTAGAAACTTTGTGAAATCGTTGCTATAGATAGGTAACACCTAATAATATAATTGTGAATACTAGGAAAGCAATTAATAGTTTGTACCATAGTACCATGGTATCATAGTAACGTAACATATCACATGATTAGGAAAAACACACAAAAAATTTAATCAGGTTTTTCAATCTTTGAGAGTTACGAGTTTTAACTAAGATTAGTATTTCTTAAGGCTTGAGTAAATTACAGATCTATGCTTAGAATAATCATACACATCCAACCAATCACGACGTGTTGCCGACATCACTAATCATGACTAATCAGCGTTTATGGAACACCTTAGCCAAGCAAAACATTCGAGTATTAACTGCTGCACTGTAATGTCATCTCCCTCAATCTTGTCCCTGTTCAGCAAGATTAAACGAGATAGCGCTATAACCACATACTTTAGTTGTTATTGCGACTGGCAAAGAGATTGCATGATTATAACGGTGTTTGGTTCACAAAATCATTATGTTTTGCATAGTTCAATCACGTGTTAGCCCTTAAGTATACGTAATGTTATTAGTCCGTAATGACAGGCGTCGAGATCAAGCCTAGTAATTTGAATAGCAAAACTTGGGCATTCGATAATTGGTGGGAATTATCCACGGTAGTACCATGATACCTGAGCATATATCAAAAAGATTGTACATTTGGATCACGTCTTAGATTTTGATAAAAATTGGTATGCTGGGCAGTGATGCTTAGCAAGATCGACCAAATTTCCCAAAATGTCCCAAAATGTTTGTATGAAACATTCCTTTTTTGTGACCTTTCGGTCACAAAAATGTATAGGAATCTTGGGCATACAGCAGACATTTTGGGAAATCTGGTGGATCTTGCTCAGCATCATTGACTCTACCGGCCTACCAATTTTTATCAAAATCGAAGACGTGATCCAAATGTACAATTTTTTTGAGGATTGCACACCTATTGATAACAAATTCTGCTAAAGTAATAGAAATAAGAGATAATAATTTAACAGATGATACATTATAGGTGAAATATAATCTATCGTAGGTCATAGTGTATTTGCCTGTGACCACCGGCGCAACATCAGGGTGCTTAGACAAGTTGCCAATCGCTAACGCTTAATCGTCAATTGTAAACGAAAGGCAGCTAACTGTCTTTGTCGCACTAATAGTAAAGAGTGACAGAGAGGGAAAACTACGATAGGTACGCTACTAAGCGTTAGCGATTGGCAACTTGGCTAAGCATCCAGGCCCGAAACATAAGATGATAATAAAATTAAGGTAAGTGTTCGCGACATAGTCCCGATAGTAGTTAGTTGAAATATGAGTGAAGGTTGAAGTCAATATATTGAGACAGAGCTATAAATTGTATTCTGAGAACAAAATGTCAAGATAAACTCAATTAAGTATATACGACTACCTACCTACTGATATTGGTGACTTACTACTAAGTAAGGTTTGAAGGACGTATAATTTCGTAATATTAAATTTACTTTGTGATAGCAATTCAACAATTAGGTACGTATCTTTTTATCTCAAGGACGTTTGAAATAAATTAAAACGAAATGGACAGCATAAAGCAATATTTAAAACGTTCAAAAATGTTGGTTGATAAAATGAGTTGATTAATTTTATTTTGAAACTAAACTAAAATAGTCAATACAAAATAGCAAAAATACCATACGATTACATAAGATTTGCGCTTGTTGAGACCAGTCAGGATTTCGTTCTAAATCGCAGTTTGTAGATAAAACTGAACCAGGAACACAGTAGACTCGTGACGGCGATAACCTTAAGAATGGACCTTTAATCTTAAATTGAGCGATAAATCTATTTAATTTACTAAGACTAAACTTTGAAAGAGACGGTTTCGAAAAGGTTAACTTAAAAATGCTTCTACTTCTTTCAATTATTGTTTTTTGTTAGTATTTTACTCATTTACTTTGACTGTCGTTCTTCTAGTAACTGGTTATATCAATGTTTTATGGAAACATATTCACTGGATGCGTACATTAATAGAATATCACTTAATCTAATGCCTTTAATATTTATTACGATGAAGTCATATTGAGATATTTTACGTTTGATATTATTGTAATTTACTGGATTATGTTATTTAAATCAAATAAATCTTCATAATGTTGCTTTAAGTCAAACTAACGATCTCCTAACAAATGATAAAATGTATTCATAGGTCGATTTGAATAAAAAACCCATAACATTGAGACGAACAGTAGCGAAATGAATGCATGCAACCGATCCAGATCTGTATCGAGTGTCTGTGCTCTGTGTTAATAAATAACATTCCAGTCTAAGGTAAAGCTTCCTTTTAAGCAACGTGCTTTTAAATTCAGATACATTGAGATCCTACCTTACACTATTGATTGCATTATAGTTATAAGTCGTTTTGAAGTTATCAATTCGAACCAATAATGTTTATTAACTTTGACTTTGATAATGGAAAAACGTTTACCACTTATTTTTTGACCATTTCTTCCAAATACCAAATTGACAGGTGAAAAGGATGAATGAATAATAATGCTCATGGCGGCCTTATCCATTCAGTTGCTTTTGGTAACTGTGGTTACCAGCTGTCCCTCTTATTTTACATAGGAATGAAGCTCAATCAAAATTTCAAAGCAAAATGAATAACGGAATTAGGATGCAGGCAAAAGACGTAAGCTGCCTGTGATGCAAGAGTCACAAAATATACTGAAAGTGAGATTCACTTTTATCTTCTTGAGAGACACTGATAGTTGATAACTAATAGGACACTTCACCCTAAATCAGATCATTTAGATCAATCCCAACTTCGCTGTGAAGAAAATAATTGCAAAGCTTACGTAATCCTCACAGAACTGATTGCAATGACGTAACCAGCGTTGGTGCCATGATTTAATGTAACAGTTATTTACTTCGATTTGAATTGTAAAACCAATATTATCAGGTGTCGGCCTACGGGGCATCCTACTGGCGGAATATTTAGTGGAAAAACTTGTCTTTCAAAATAGGTTATTACTAGAGATTAGAATATTCGACGAAAAAACTACCACGCTTCTGTCGCCGCCGTGTCTGCTGAGATATCTTGGATAAACCTAGATGAAATTTTATGTTAATATGAAACAACGAAAAAACAAGGACAATGTGTGTTTTACTCTATTTAAAAAAAAATACAATTACATATCAGACATTAATAAAGGCAGAAATACTTTAAATTAAAGGGCTATACATAAATGTGAGACGAAGCAACCAGACTCAAATAGTATCATAATTTGTTATCCAATAAATACAATATAATTCTTGAATATTAGATTTAGATATAATCTCATAAGAATAAAAATGAAAAGGAGAAATGAAACAATTCAATGGAAGCGTTGAAAAGAAACATCACAGAGAACAAGAGTGAAAGATCTAACAGGCCATTTCCATACAATAGGAAATAGTGGGAAGAACAACTAATATTCTGTCTGCTCTCGCATTGTGAACTATTGTACGGTCATTTGTCTCCGTGGACAAAAACGAGGTGTTATCTTGATGAATAAGAAAGAAAGATAAATAAACTTTTTAACATTGATAGTTTTAATTTTACCAAAGTTGTAATGCAGTACAATGTCTGCACTAACACTGATTATCAATACTAAAACTAAACTTCGATGGTAATATGTTCCTTAAAATCCCAATGCATCATCCGCATTCTGTAAGCGCGATGGGTACAGTTGCTCCAAATGTGTTAAAACTTGGGGTAATTGCATTGCACAATGAATTTGAAAATTGAAACACATGAATGCAATATGATTGTGTTTTACGATCCATGTGCACTCGATGTTCATCTCATATTTATGTCATCGATTGAAAGTCTTTGAAGATTTCCGATTATTTTGCCTTAACAACTGTTTGGTGGTTATTTAAATGTGTCAACGGCTGCCAAATGATCTAAGTCATTTAAATGCGATCATTTAAAGTAAAATTTATGCTGTCACCATTTTTGTCGGTTTCCATTAATTAGTTTACTGTAGGTAATAAAACAACTTCGATAATCTTTTTAACAAAAATCATATTATTTTTCTACATTAATTGAGATCTAGAATAATGTGATGAGAGACGAGAGCTGTAGTAGTCCAGAAGATCTGGAAGAAGATCAAGTTAAAATAGAAAACAATAATTTATTGTGTGGATCCAGAACTAACATTAAAATGGTTAGCTGGACCTTTCCTACTCACTGAAACTCGCACACCAATCGTAATACAACAGTTTCTAGTTCATATTCCATGACTTCACAACATAATTATGAATTCCCGCTAGTCAACTTTAAAGGTAACCTCGTACTCGAGTTTAAAATATTCAGACACCAACTAATAGCTGTATCAATCACTCCAACAATTACCATGATGCAAACGCCAGGTGGTCAGTTCATATATTCCTTTTCAATGGAAGAGAAAGAGCGACACAAGCCATTTTATCATGGTCCAGCGAACTATGAAGACTATAAATGTTAATCGAGACCACAATTGTATTGGTTTATCCAAGTTTTAACTTGCCCTTGGTCGGTAAGTGATGTGAGTGGCATAGTTTATGTAATAACCAATTGTTATTAATATTAATGGTGAGCTGTAGTGGACTTGAACAGTAATGTTATACAGCAGTACTATAAAAGACATCATTAAGAGTACATTGGCGATTGGTGTCGTGACGATGGGTCAGAAATGAAGTCAGGTGGATAGAAATAACTGGAATGCAAAGCAAGTTGTCATCTTGTTTATTTCATACGAGTGTGTTAAAAAAATGAGATGCTAATTGAAATACTTAATAGTCTCAAATCATATTTTTAATAATCTATCTGATAAACTAGTGAACATAGAAATTGGATATGATTTATTTCCGAAATATATATTTGGTTATGAGTAAATAAGATGCTGACTGGGTTATTAACTACAAACCGAAATGAACAAGGGACACAGAAAATATTTTGTAATCCTCATCTTTGAATTAATGAATATTATTCTTATTCAGTAAAACATTTCGGTATAAAAAAACGTAACTTTAAGAGTCATTACAATGTTTTATTGTACTGTGGACCATAAAACAAACTGACATGCCTCGATCAAACGTCGACCTTAGATGGCTTCGTTCTGATAAGGTGCAACAAAAAATGTGTGACAAATGCAACCTGTACTAAGTACAAGCTCAAGTGCGAGTAATTTCAAAAGCTTAGTGTTTATCTTGATTTGAATGGTGAAACGAGAAACACAAACTGACGTTTTTAGGTTGTTGACAAGTATAATATGATGATGATTCGTATTAGTGTTTAAGGCTACTTGTTCGTAGCTATGCGGAATTTGGCGAAACCCTGCTGTACTCTTAAGGAGTCTAAGGCAGTAAAGGTTAACGGGAATAAGATTTGTTGTACATGCAGGCCAATAAATAACCACAAGAATATGTAACTACTGTTGATCATAAAGTTTATGAAAACATTCCAATTAACAATATAAGAATAAGAGCATCCGCGTTTAATAATTTACAAATCGATTAAAAATGTGTTGTGCCAAATGTCAAAGAAGACATTCAACTCTTGTACCTTCTGTAATTTCGATGAACCAATATGAACCGAAATTTGATAATAATAAAGCGATCAATAAAATTGTAGTAGTTGTTTGAAATGCTATTACGAGTAGTGTGAATACATCATCAGCAGGAGAGATCATCAATGAGGTAGCTCAGTCCACTGCTGGACTATTAACTATGCATTAAAAGGTAAAGAGTAGTATGAAAATATTTTTTATATTTTATATTCAGTTAATTGATTTTATGTGTGTGTATTTATTAGTCAATACACATATAATAACAATTGTTTCAAATTGAATACATCATGGAAATTAGGTAGTATGTATGTATTTTTATTGTTATTCATCAAGCAATTTATTTCAAGCCATCCAGCAATGCAACTGGTTTACCAGAAAAAAAGTCCGGAATATTCTCATGGTTAGAAATTGGATCGGCTTGGATTGTGTCCATTTTTGGCACAATCTGAGGGCCGCATTTTCGGACTTTCAAGATCCATATTGGGAATTGAATGAGCCATGAATTAAGCATGATGGCGATTTTGTTTTTAATCCTGTCGTCAAGAGTTGTGTTACGATCTGGTATTCGTTGTTGTATGTATACTCGACCAAGTTATTTGCCTTTCCCGTCTCAATACAATTTTTGCAGAAGTGAATAGGTTAGTAGATCTTACCAACTTGTTTGTAGAAATGAGTATTGATACATCGCTCTTATTATTCAAGTTTTAATCTTTGATATTGAAATATTTCGTGTAATGTATGCTTTTTAATCGAATTGTACGATTCTTGTTTTGCATATTTTCTATATAAATAAATATTTGTTCCTTGGTCATCGCTGTCTATGTATTTAAGTATCTATATATATCAATCTATTATATATATCGTCGCTTGGTATCCATATCACAAGCCTTAATTGAGCTTACCGTGGGACTAAGTCGATTTGTGTAAGACGTCCAATTCCGATGTCACCTAGAGGGAAAAGCTACGCTGGCATCCAAAAAGCTCGGGGTGCTCAATAAAGCGAGGGGATACTTTACTCCGGGGCAAAGACTTCTGTTATATAAGTCGCAAGTCAGACCCCATATGGAGTATTGCTGTCACCTCTGGGCAGGAGCACCTGTATACCAGCTTGCACCCTTTGACTCGGTTCAGAGACGAGCTGTCCGAATAGTCGACGATCCCAGACTCACAGGCGGTATTGAACCCTTAAGTCTAAGGAGAGACTTCGCCTCCTTATGTGTGTTCTATCGTCTGTACAATGGGTTGTGCTCTGAAGAACTGTTCGACATGATGCCAACGTCCACTTTTCATCATCGCACCGCTCGCCACCGACTGGGCGCTCATCCTCACACCTTGCAACCTAAATGGTCGCGCACCGTGCGGTTTCAGAGGAACTTCCTCCCGCGGACGGTCCGTCTGTGGAATGAGCTCCCTGCCGAGGTTTTCCCGTTGGACTACAGTATGGGGTTTTTCAAAAGAGGAGTGTACAAGTTCTTATTGGGTCGGCAACGCGCATGTGACACCCCTGGGGTTGCAAGCGCCCATAGGCTACGGTGACTGCTTTCCATCAGGCGGGCCGTATGCTTGTTTGCCACCGACGTGGTATAAAAAAAAAAAAAAAAGATGTCCCAAGATATTTATTTATTTATTTACTATCTAAAAACACAATAGATCGATTAAATGCAATGTTTCTCTAATTGATGACAAACTAACGATGTAACGGATTTTAAATATACTGTACTAACGAAGAGAAATGTGTATTTTTAACAGTTGTGTCAATTAAGATATCATCGATAGAGTCTAATTGATGCACAAGAGCAAAATTGCATGGGTAATTTGCGCATCAATGCAACTTTCTAAAATCTTTAACAACCAGACTAAGTGTTAACCAAATTCATTGCTTATGCGATCTTTTTTATTTTTATTTTCCATGTGTGTGGTACTGGTACCTTATTTCGAATCCAGCATTTATAAATACGGTTTTTTTATTACAGCTAGGTATACAGCTATTTAATTGCCGTCAGATGAAGGAAATTCAGTTTACTACTTCTTGGCACACAAGTCAAAACTGGAAATAATGTTTTTAAGGGTTGCCAATCCTTTCAATGAAAGTAATGTAAGTATATTAATTGGAATTTTTCGTCTTATAATGAGGGTAGTTAAGTATCCGTAGAAATAAAAAAAAACAGATTTTTCATTTCACCTCATTTCGCAGTTTTCAATATCCTAACTTAGCCATGAAATCACAATCGACCAGATTAAATTGCAGCAAGTTAATTAGGCTGCCCGCTGAATGGCATGTCTCGATAACATCTCCGTGGGAATGGAGTTGTTACACATAGATTGCTTTGTGGGGACCCTTATTTATTGATCCGATTTAAATTTAGGTTAGTGTTGTCTTTAGGACTTCTGTGTTCATTAGGACCTGTCTTGGTTTAAAACATGTTGTCACGAGTTTGGATTGGATCATTGAAATTGATCTCAATTTTCATTCATTCAGTCATTCAAAGTAGGTAATTAAATAATAAAAAGTCAGAACGTTCTGGCTACCTTTTTCCAGACTTTCTTGGTGATGACCCAACATTTAGAATTAACAATCTTTCCTCTAGTAAACACTACGCAGGCTTTCGAATGTGTTTAGTCAAAATCAAGCATTTTGAGAAGATGTCTCACAGTTGAAACGCAAATAAGAAATTTTAGCTGTCATTAGTTTTACTAGATTTACGAGTACCACAAATTTTAGAACATTTTTCAATATAGATATACTCGTAATATAGGTACATTTTTAGTTGAAACCAAAGTCAATAAAACATCTCTCAGCAGACTTTATCTAGATTGGAGATGCATTTCCACTACATTTTACTAACATACCTAAATCTTTTGTACTTAAATAGGCCATATAAGTCTACTCTCTTACGTTACAACATTAAATTCACAGTTGGCAACATTGTTTAGAACCTTACTACAAAGGAATACCGTAGAAAAATGAACGTACAAGGATGTTTTACATGTTGCATATTGTAAGCAACAACAACACGGGTTTCGCATTACCGAACAATTACTTTCTGTGTTAAATTTTATTCAGCTTCTTAAATAGCCACTTCCAGAAGATTGACCTAGACCTCAGCATATACGCTATCTGAACCAGTAAAGTTCGTTGGCTAAATGACTAATTTAAGTTTTTCGTTATCTGTACACTGGGTGCGCCAAAGTATTTATAAAATTGCAACTTAGATTATTGGAACTCCGAAAATTTTTCTTATACAATTTAACTTCATAATGATCGGTATTTAGAATAATCTTTGTTCATAATTATCGTCACATAGAATTATTTATGTTCATAATATTGTTTTTCATACATATTTTTAGTACTAACTTTTATGTTTATATAATTTTTCACTATACTTATTTTATGCTATATATTCTAATGTTATAGGTATTTATTTTTATCTGTACTGGTTTTATCTATGAATTATTTTAGTTTAATGAAATATAAATCGTACTATTACTGTAAACTAGCTAACTGCACAAATCAAGTTGTGGCAGAGTAGGTACTGTACTAAACGGGTTCCCTCTAAACTTTTTTTGTCCGAAACGCTTAGGACATAACAGACTTGGTATAATCTATTTTGGCATCAACTTAATGAGACAGAAACATCACTTGGCTTAAATAACAATATTTCGAATATTATTTTGTCCGAAACTATCTTGGCATATCATTATTTACGCCGAGTGTTATAAGACAGAAATTAAATTTGCATTTTTTTTTGGGCATGTAGCCACATGTTCGAAACTTGCCTTTTTCGTCAGGCAGAATTTGCTGTGAGGATGAAAATTTCTGCAGTGAGCGAGCGAAGCGAGCGAACAAAACCTTCCGGGGCAGATCAGACTCGGATAGGTTAGGTTAGAAGACTAAGGTGGGAGCTTTGCTCCCGCCTTAGTCTTCGAGGTTATTTTTTTTTTAGCAACCTAGAAAGTACTCAGCTCAGTAACACAGTAAGTAACGTACAGAATATTACTACTACCTCGATTATATTGAGAGGTTGTAATTATTCCTTCTCTGTTATGCTAAAACAAACTATGCCGATACTTTTTATGCACATCCAGATTATGCCTCATCATAAATAGGAGCATCGAAATTATGCTCGAATAATATTCGAACAACTCGAAATCTGCCACAAAGAAATATGCTAAAGTTGAGTATGCCACAACAGTTTCTGCACAAAGCCTTACTACATAGTTTATGTTATTCATAAAAGAATTATACTACGACAGAGTGAACCTAATGGGAAAATGTTTATAAATAAACAATTTATTTCGAATAACTTTATGAGTATAGATTAATCTACTTGACGACTTTAGGAGGATAAAATTTCGAAATAAAAATCGTTATGAACATTGTAGGTAGAAGTATAATTTTTAGTAAGAAAAAAAGTATGAGAAAAAATTTTCGGAGTAATGATGATTATGAGTAAAAAACGGTATTAGTAAAAATATTCGAAGAAAAAATTGTATAAGTGCCAATATGGACCCCTGTACACTTAGCCCAACCTTGCTTTTTAACGTGTGTAAAATGTTACCTGCAGCCTTTTAAAAGTAGTTCAACATTCTTCAAGGTTTATTTATAGTAACGGAAGCTTGTTATACTTATTTCCCATTTTTCATTCATGTTTTATCGGGAATGTTAAGTTAAGATTATTCTAGATGTTACCGGGACTTTCATAATGAATATGAAGATAAGTATTAACATTTCATGATCATAAATAAAATCATACTGCAATAAATAAAAATATACACAATCCTATTGAATCCAGCCCACGCTCCTGTCCTTCCCTTTCATTGCGTAACGCGACTGATCATGCGTGTGTCAGATAAGCACAGGAAATAAAACATCAAACTCAGATAAGGGGCTAGTTCACTACGATTTAAATAAGCAGTATCTTAACTCAGTCAGAATACGAAGAGACCTTTTCAAAAGATCTGGAATGCAATTCAGTTTCCAGTGATCCCGAAAGATTGAACTTACGATGGTATATTTAGATACCAACAGGTCATCACAATCAGCTATTCATACAAACGTATAAAAGTTATTTAACAACAACATCTCATTCCGATCTTATAGTATCATTATTATTATCTCATGAGAAATGATTTTTCATTTTATTGTATTTAAAGTTTAAAGCATTTTAAAAGAAGACTGATGTTTATTTTTATAACTTTTTTACTGTACTACTGTATGTAAAAAATAGTGTACAAACCGTCGAAGAAATATTTACAATGTAGCAGAAAGTGTTACAAATCAGTACAACAAAATTAAGAGCGCACCTGATTGCACTGGATGACTATCAGAAACAATGTACTGTTCATCACCTATATTGTAATTGCACCGTAGTTTTAGATACAAATAGATAGTGATTACGAAAGAAACACTTATGGACTGATGATGATGGTATCTGCTTAGAGGTAGGTCTGTGAAGGATTGAATTACGTTGGTTATTTTAGGGAGAAATGGTAGCTGTATAAGGAAGCAAGCTCACTAAAATCTACTTTGAGGAATGAGGGCTCTGTATGGTAGCTATACTAAATACGATTCATTTTAATTGCAAATAGAGAAATTGGACACCGTGACACGTGATGTGATACATACATTTATGGTTAGTGACCAAATATGACACAAATGAATCACACTAAGTTAAGTATCGTTTCTAGTCAGACAATTGAAGATCAGTAGAATAAACTGAAAATATATTAATATCAAACCAAATCATGTAATAGTTGTAATGTGTAGGCAGTGCCGACGTATGAAAGCGATGATATTATTTCGATAGAAAACTATCATCAAAATCGACGTGATTGAGAAGGAAAATATACAATTGCCCTCACATTTAATGATGATGAAGAACGAAACAAATACACAGCTTTCGCCACTAAATCTCCCCGAGTCTAGTTACAACAAATTTATTAGCAACAATATCACGCTACGGCTGTTAAAATGAAATAACAAATGAAGGCACGCATTGACCAGGCCCCGAGGCTCCTCATCACAGACATAACATAAGCTTGAGTAGAAACCTCAGGTGACTTTGTACGAACACTGAAAATGCCAATATCTCAGTAACTATGTATTATAAATTTAAAATATGTATTATGTATGTATGTACATTCTTTATTGTACACAAAAAAATACAGTTCAAAAATGACAACAATTCAAACAGGTACAAAGGCGAACTTATACCTGTAAAGGATCTCTTGCAGTTCCTTTGAACAAAATAGTGAACTATATGAAACAAGAGATAGACAAACAAACATGTATTATCTATCACCATGGGAAAATTGGTTAAATATTTTTATCCTTCATGAACATGAAAATATTTACATCCTTAATGCCAACCAAATCACAGTAATCAGATAATGAAAAACATTTCCAATTTTTTTGTTTTGTATTGTCAACTTTAGGAAAAATAATAGAAAAGTTATTTTTAAGAAAAGGCGTGGATGTTCACGGGATATTCTGAATGAAATTAAAATTATTAGGCTTTTCAAAGCAAAATCTCCGACACATAAACATAACACAAGTAACGCAACATTCAGAGTCTACTAGAGGTAATATCTGTGCTTCTTAGTATGTCGGAGTGCAATGAAAACCGTATTTATATTGCTGTTCCGCTACGGCCTGAATAAGCTAATACCTTTCAACTTTACTATGTGAACTTCAACTCGATTGCAATGGCACAGATTATGGTTCAATTTCAATACGATATTAGAAACGGATGAGTTTGCCTTTATAGTTTACCGATAGTTGATGGTTCTATTTTTGAATTCAATAAAGGTCGGAAGATTTACAGTTGGGTGATATTGTACGAGTGATTTCAATGCTGAGTGACTTTGCCTCCTAACAATATGTATACATATATTGCATGCTAATTTTAAAAGTTTTGTCAGCTGAAAACTATGAAGGTGCTCTGTTTATTGAATTACACCGTGTCCAATAAATCCGAATACAGAACAAATATCGAATAAAACAAATGAGCAAAAAGATCCTACAGTTATTATTATGTTTTATGAATGGCACACTTATATACTATATTCACAACAAATATTTTGGAATAACTCCAGCTATAACTTTTTTACCAGCCTCAAACGCGTTTTAAACGGATCTTACGCGGCACGCACCTTTTTCTTCACATTTGACCCCCAATACCCCTGGTAACCTTTTTGAAATGATCTAGGTTCCTGATTTTATAAAAATGTAGTCCTTAAAGCATGTATTACCATTCAAAATAATCTAATACGCCTGAACCTGGAGGACTGCATGGCAATTCATGTTTCGGCTAAAAAAACTGCTAATTTAGTCTGAAACCACGCTGGAACGCCATTTGCCGTCTGCGCTGGAGCTGCGTCTTGTTAGAACACATGATACTCTTTCCCAAGCACCTTTTAAACTTAGGAGCATTTATCTTCTCCACAAATTCGGTTTTATAGAAAAAAACGTTAATTTTAACGCTTTTATCTAAAAGTACTGAAGGCAGTGTAACTCGCTTACATACTGCATCCCACGCCATGGTCGATAGTGAGCTCTGGAACCTAGGACCATTTTTCTGATAGCCCGGAATGTGTTGTATACTCGGTAACCACAATCGCCAATTTTGAACATGATAAGTATGTTCTACCCCATACGGATTCTCGTAATAAAAATTAACTCGTCACCTGCGTGCCGAGCAAGTATTTTTTTGGCACTTTACACTCTTTTCTTCTTAGACACCGCGGATATGACACATTCATTGTGGTTGTATTTTATTAAGATGTAAATACTCTTTACTTTACATTACTATTTGATAACCTGTGATTCCAGTATTTTTAGAACTGAGGTAAAATATGTGTATTCGAACTTATTGGACAGGGTGTATTTGACAACGTTGTGAAAAATATACTTAACAATTAATATGATTGCTCTTCTATTTGAACTTTTGAAGGCAGGCTTTAGTTAGGCTTTAACTTACCCAAATATGAATAACGGTTTTTAAGTTATGCAGTGAAACATCTGCTAAGGAAATGAAAACTCGGTTGATAACGGATTCATTTACAGCTTCTTTTTGTCAACATTCGTCATTGCAAGTGTTAATTTAATTTGATCGGCTTACAATTCCACTTGAAATTCTTCATTCATATCAACACAATAATTAGCACGTGGATAAAAGTGGTTTCGTCACTTTTTATTGACATTTAAATTGACTTACTGACCATGATATAAAAAACTGTAACAGCATTGTTGTAATTCTGTTCAATAATTTCGCAGAGCGTGATAAGTTATGTAACGACCTATATGATTGCATACGAACTTCATGAGTATTTACCATTACGTGCTTATTATTTCTATTTAAAATTGCTATTGCAAATAACCCAATAGCATTTCAAACTATTGGGTCATTACCTATGAAATTGCCGTTACTGGTCATATAGTTGATCCCAAATTTTATTATCTAAACAGTAGGTTTTTCACAATAATAATTGTTTTTTGCCTAAGTAATATTCTCTTGCCGCTTGCCATATCATATGCTACCGGTTCATATTATTATGTTTCGAATCGATATACTTAAATGTATGATAGTACCTTGTTTTAAGAAATAGAAATATACAAAACGCCTTAGAAGTGACTTATATTAACTGGCAAAATTTGGTTTCTTTTAAAAATAAATTATACACAAAAATCATTGTTTAAAAAATTTACGTTTCATAAAACGCCAATTTTATAGGTAATGGATACATAATTATACCAAGGTTGGTACTTAAACTAAAGAGAAAGCAAAAAAATAGTTATTTACTTGAATATTCTTGAAATAATCTATCCCAATCCCAAAATTAAGGAGTCGACGTTAGAAATGTAATACAAATTATAGTCATCAGTAGAGTGAGTAATTTCCTACCGCATATGGATTATCAAGCCGGTTCCTCTTTGACCTTCCAGTGTTCCTGACGCAAGTTGAGATGGACGCCGCGATACCTCCGGGCAATAAATTGGTTGCAGACGTGGACTCGTCTTAGCTCCGGGTTCTCTAATTTGTCCTAGTTTGGTTACAAATGGGAGTTATGAATAATGGGATAAACGCTAGCTAGATTTGCTCAGCTTAATTTTGATATACGCTTAAAAAAATATAAAAAACAACTATATTTATAGAAGAAAGACGAAACTATACACATGTTTGTGATTGGCTTAAAATAGATAGGTGAGTAAAGTTAGAAGTAAATACAAACGATCGTTAATACTCCATGATTAAAGATGAAGTGTCCAAAGTTGACATTTTAATGAGCTGATGATAAATCCAACTGAACTATTAAAATAAATTCCCATAATTACGAATGTGCCAATAAAATGCAGGGAGGCTTTAGGGCACTTGAAACCAATATCCTGATAATTTATGTTCCTAGACAGTTATTAGAGAAATCTTATAAGTCAGATTTTGCTTTCACAGGCTCATTACCTAAAGGTAAACTTAAAGGTAACGTAGATATGCATCTTATTGAAGATTCAATGCAACCCAACCCATACATGGATTAATTAATGGTATGTGAATTGCTCACGAAAGTTGCAACTTTTATGATTTCGTCGTCTTTATATATGTATAAATACATATTGTTTATTTAGTATGTACCTTCATCAACATTTTCAACCAACTTCATAATAAAAGAGGTGGTTCTCAATTCGATTATGTTTTTTTGTTTCGTATAAATTATTGAGTGCATCGATAGTAACATAAGGCTGTGGATACTTTTTGCGTGCTTGTTGAAGTTACCATTCTGCATTCATGGGCAAAACCGAAACCATTGAAAGTTTTGTTGTGGTCGCCGAAATCCATTACAGACCCTTCTTCCTCCATAATTTGTATAAAAACATAATTACAGAAGCTGCGCAGAAGCCCTTTTCGCATGCCGTGGCTGTATTTACAATTATTTTCTCACCTCTCAAAAGTCAAAAGTTATTTACGTAACGAATTATAACTCTCTTAAAAATGCTGATCTCAACATTACAGGTGGTCTTTAGGGGCAAAGATTTAAAGTCGATTTGGGTGCGAATGTGATAACCAGAGACGTAAAATTAACTGTGCACCGGTACCCTTTCTTGAGACTTGCATAATGGCCTATATTATATGGTGCAGGTCCATTACAAAATTAATGAGATCAGTAATTTGTCGTCGGAAAGTTGTGGATAATTAGGCCTTTAAATAAAGGTGCGGTGTCAAGGGATAACGTTACAGCCTTACAGCTACTGTTTATTACCGGGCAACATGCATGCGTTTTTTGCAACGTAAAGTAACTTTTCTTGGAAGTCGATGAATCTTATTCGTGAGATGGTGAGACAGTTAGTCGTCCACTTTGTAAGGATAGTAACAGATGTGGAGCTATCAGTGATCTTGTGGAATGTAAGGCTCGTTAAAATTAATGTGAGCTTGCAATTTATTTTATGGACACAAAAATAAAAAGGCAGTTCAAACCTTTTTTTTTCTTTATATAAAGAAAGTCTTGACCAATATAATGTATGGTTTCACCAAGTTGGTAATATTTAAGTATGTGTGTACATGGTTTTATTGGGTTAATACGATATTACGATTGTTAAAAGTATGATTCTAATCAGTAGCATCCGATATCGGCATGTAACCTCCCACGGAACGAATTTAAAGTGTGAGATTTCAGAGCTGTAATCCCTTCTCCAAATCCCAAGCCGAAGTTAAAAAATAAGCTTCTAATTTTATATCCAATCATAAAGATATAATCCAGCGTTTTATCAGGTGTAAAGTGTAGTTTCCAGAGAGCGATTCCCATTTCATTAGAGTCGGCTTGAACTGAAGACAACAGATCATTTTTTTGAAGCCCCTATTTCGACGAGTCCTTTTTTACACCATTAGCAGGTAGGTATAAATGACTAAGCAGCGACCATATCTCTTTGAACTCTCTTCTACTGTTCAGTGGCATATATCATTCGTCAAACTGGGATCAGGTTTGAGTGGTTATGGGAATGTCATCTCGTTCTGACTTTGTTGGAGTGAGTGGGAAGCAGGATCAATTTCTACACCCACGGGATTCCTTTACCTCCCGCGGTTCTACAGATGATCTTGTTTCAATTAACTATGTGAACACAGCTATTGGTTAGTGATTGAATATTTTGTTATAGAATTAAATATTTTTCGGTCAACGTCAATAGGAAGATTTTTTATATTCTGGTTTTATTTAAAAGGTCTTATGTGGTATATAATCATTTTGAAACATATCATTAAATCCCAATACGAGGTTATACTTATACTTGATGTCATAAAGGCCATATAGTACATTTATTTCCTAATCGCCATAGATAGGCATTACAAAAACTATAAATAGAATTTAACAGTTATCAATGTTGAGCGTGTCACGTAGGTACATTCCAGTTCATATAATGAAATTCAATACATTACAGAAGCCTTATTGCATTGCCTTGAGCTAAGAGTATTATCATTGGTCGGTATGTGATTTAACCTCACTTTGTTTTCATTTACTTGTGTCCATTTTATTAAATTCTTTGTAACCTTGTTTTACATTATAAGTTATCTTTGGAATATTATTATTCGTAGCCTAAATCGAGTAAAAGGCTTTTTACCTAATACCATATTAACCAGAATAATAAACACGTCATGAAACCAATACGAAAACTTCATGAACTAAAAAAAATTATGTATTCGTATATTCGATGTTGTCCTCAACACATAAACAGTCTTTATAAACAAAGGTGTAAATGCAGTAGTAACATCGATATTTGGAAGCACTACCATAATAGATCAAATGGACATTGACACAAGCTATTCACGATCGTTGCGGTCTCATACGGTACGATGAACCTCCTCGGTGCATCGCACTCCAATAACTATGCTAATATGCAAGTAAACTTCACAGGGATCGAGTTAGGTGGGAGTGGGAGTACCTTAGGGCACTACTATGGGGTCTCAATTGTTTCCGATATAAATGTAAAAAATATGGTACTGTATTTTAAACTGCTGGGTGGACGAAAACGTGCGATTCAATAAAAAGGTTTTACATTTTTTTATTCAATATTGACATAACAAATTTTATTGTAGGTAACGCTAAAATTATACAAATAATGTATGCTAGTAGACGCTCAAAAGTATTGTGTATACATATTTACAGTCAATGTCAATAAAATTGCTTAGATTTTGAATAAATGTTAAATACAATGTAGCCTTTCATTAACCCGATTTCGTATCATAGAACACTATGAACCTGTTCAGAAATATTAAATAAACATCTAAGGCACCATCAAGTAAAAGCTGAGTCAATATTAAAGAAGCAAATTAGTGCGTCTGTACCTTTCCCAAACCTTGTTTGTATTTATTTAGGGTCTTGGATCTAATGCATTGTCTTAACAGCTGGTTTGAATATGATTTAAATAGGTCGAGAGAAATACTTGCCTCAGACAAATACAAATACTTTTTCACTACAATACATGACCAAGTCCTTACAATAAATTTTAACTAAAACTGTCTTCGTAATATTAGATGGAGATATTTCATAATACATATTAAGATGTTTCAGCTGCATTCAAAGAAATGCGTTGATCTCAGCACACAGCGTGTAAAAATGTAGTATCTCAAAACTTACTAATTTTACTGCCAAATCCAAATTGCAAAAACTGTTAGAACAGTTAGAAATATACAGCAGATCGAAGTTCACACATTCAACTAGACCAAGCTCATTGTAAGCGATGTGAAATAAACTAACAGACAAGCAAAGTCAAGGTGCCTGTCTGCACGCATGAAAATACCGACTTTAATTAGTGACAATTCATTAACCGCTCAGTGAACTGAACGAAACTAGGATACCAAGTGTAAACAGAGGAGAACAATACAAAGCCGGTTTCATTTGTAATCCTTCAGAAACCTTGGTGGCCAAACGTCAATGTATTAGCAACGTTAATTTGTTTACGTATTGTGATTTTAACAATGATTGCGGTGGATGAGGCGAAGCGAAGCGCAAACGACTGTTAAGTGTTAAATAGACAGATAAAGAATGAGATTCCTTTGTTACTGAAGAGGTTTGATCTGACTCGCAGGTAGTTTCAAGGTGGCAAATTAGCTTTCTTTTTTTGCAAACGGAAACGAAATGGGTCTTTGATTGCCGTTTTGTTTCTAGCTGTAACGATTGTGTGTAAATTGGTCAGCTTTATTTATGTTTATAAAAACAGCTTTACAATTCTCAGTTGATAATATATGTTAAATAAATGTTTGCAAAAGCAGCGCAATTCAGTAAATTAATTTTAGTATTTTCTCCTGTAAACTGGATACGAATTCTCTTTAGAGCAAAGTTTTCATTACAACCGCAATAATCTACCAATTAAGTTTCTCTTTATAGGTCCGAGTCAATTTTACGATCTTAAGTAGCTTAATCGTAGCCATTAGCCTTATCAATGGTTTTTACAGTATTACCAACAATTTGTCGTCTTTAACCGCTTTTGAAGGGAGTGAAAGCTTATTTGTTCCATACAACATTGTATAATGCCTCGGAGATCAGCAATTTACCTATTTCTGTAGACATCTAACGTTCAAATACATTATTATTTTTATTACCAACGGTAATATTGTGGTCGAGGCTAGCGTCTGGGTCTTTAACTTCATCTTCATAATACTGCGATAACTTCTATGATCCTTTGTTGAATTTATTGAGTAAATAATACTACTAAAGCCTAACTTGATGCGTGTAATAAAATATGGCTTATTCAAATCCCAACGATAATCTGGCTAAACATTTTGAGTATTTGATATCTCGAATTTTATCAAGAAATTAGCATAATACTTGAAAATTAAAATAAAATACTCACGACTATTCCAACCTACACATCAATACATTTACGTAATCGACTATGTCATTGAAAATTATGGTAAATAATTAATAAGATAGACGAATATTATTAATTACTTAGATAGGCGCTAGATTTATCACATTCGTATAAATAAAACAAGTTTTTTGATGCGAGTGGGGTTATCAGTCCAACTGAGATTTATGCAAAAACCTCATTAACATATCAACGCTTCCTACTTTATTTGAATAAGTGCTGAGAGGTGCGAGGAATATAATTAACGGCGGTTGACTTTAACACATTTATTAACTGTACCTAACTTTATTAACGATTTGTCCACAAGATGAATGTCTTGTGTTAGGAGAGATCAGTAAAAGGATTTACAAAGCAAAATCTCGTAAATCCTGTTCTCTCGTCGACTCCTTTTCAATAAACAATTAATTACGAATGTACATACATTTTTAAATATATCTTAGTTTCTGGCTTAATTTTCTTTTTTTTATCCGCAACTCATATACGACTAGTAATCTTTTGTAAATTATCTATCCATAGTTACCTATCTAGTATAAAGTATAATATTAGTAATGTCAACTTTTCACTGTCACTGTTTCTTGTGACTTTTTAAAAATTGATATTTTTTTATTACGCGAAATAATTTCATGCTGTTCTATGATTTGAAACCAATTACAAGAACCACGGGGGAATAACAAATAGCTAATCTCTCGTATAATTATGTTGTCTGTTTAACAGCAATTTATGGTACAAGAACATCTCGTTAAACCTATGGGGCAACAGAGTCGAATAACGCTTAGAATCACATTAGCATTACGATGTAATATCATCTATAATATGAAGAATTTTTCTTAGTTTTTAATTGCAGTTTTTTGGATCCAACTAGAAATACCGTACCTATCTATTTCGGTAGCGAATCATTGATATTTGGATTATTCACTAAAAATAATTCTTTCGCATTGAATACGCAATAAACGAAGAAGGGATTAATAATTTATTTGTGTTCTTTTTTACGTCATAATTTAAAATAAAATAAAAAAATACATAACAATAAAATAATACATGTCATTAAATTCAGGATAGTTGTTATTGAAAACAACCAATTCAAAATGAGTCAGTAATCTAGTATCGAAGGTGTAAAATAGGTATACAGATATTTTTTAAACTGATCATGTGCCCACTCCCGAGGTCTCAGTAGGTTGGTACATTTATAGCAACAGGAACTATATTACTCATTGTTTTAAGGACATTTTGTTTGTGAACTCCAACTAAAACATACCTACCATCAAGCCACAGTCATGCGTATGAAATTGCAATTCCAGCAACTAATGGCTCCATAAAATGTCGAATGCAAATTTGACACCGCTACCAAAATTATAATAACTGTTATGTTTACACGATCGTTAGACATTTTTGGCCATTGAACCACACGACTTTACCAAAGCAAATTTATGTAGTGTAGAGACGAAATGGATATCAGTTTTTGAACATGCGAAATAAAAATGCGGATAGGAATATTCGGAGTAATACAGAATACTCAAACTACTACTCAAAAACGACTAAATACTCAAACATGAGATGGGTTGATTGTAAAAAAATTGTACAGTTAAGGGCTTTAATGAAAATAAATCTTAACGTCATCCTTTTGTGTTACTAAGTTAGGTAATCATATCACAATGGAAAAGATAGAGATTGTGTTTTAATCAATCCCGTACAATATTTTTGAAAGCGACCCAGATAGAAACATAAAAAGAGTGACAATGCGTGCTACAGGAGGACTGCTGCTGATTTATCTGGATTAATAAAGAAAAGCCATCGCGTAGAATATCGCAAAGAAAATCCTTAAATACTACGTACTGTCATTGTCCTCTTACTTAGGAACAACGCGTCTATAACAGATGGTGTTGTGGGTGACAATCAGTGGGTCGAATGACTCAGTCATGGCTATTGCAGATCCTGGTGTAAGTTTTGCAAATTTGTGACTAATACATGCCCACGTGGTTTTTCGAAAAGATTTTAAATGTGAACGTGATGAAAATGAAAAGAAAATGCACAAGGTTGTATGTTACTATCTGGATTAATTTTTAATAATCAATGTACTCTTTAATTAGGCAACCAGGAGGATTTCAGATCTATAATATTGAATACTATTCAATGAATAGATAAAGGAGACTGCATAATTAACATAACTAAGCAAAAGTAAATAAATTACAATGATCTCATACCTTGAAGAATTTAAATTCAAGTAGGGAATATATAAGCAGCTCCTTGTTATCTTTAAAATATTAAAGATAATGACAAGCCAGCAATAGAAACCTCAAAATGTTCATCAAATACGTATCTGACATTGTTGATAAATTATCTTAAAATTGAGGACACGCTGACAAATAATTAATTGTTAAATATAAACGCAAATGAAATTCTGCAATATGTTAACATAATGGACATGCTGACACACTTTATTTATGGAAATAATGAACATGGTAAAAACGAAAGTAAACAAGGTGTTGTTGACTAGAACATATATACACAAGAAGCGAGTAGACATTGGAACCTTTGAATGATAATGTGCTGCAATAAACTGAGCATATCGTAGAGCATGATATTAATAACTGTCAAAGTTGTTGTGTTATCATTGTAAACAGTTTCTTATAGCCATATCAAGAGATTGATTGCATGTAAGCACAAAATAAAATAAATCTAAGTATGAATGCAAACCTATGAATATTTTAAAAGTCTGCCTGCGACCACGGGTGTAACGACATGCCCGAAACGTCAGGATATAATTAAACGTAAGTTTACGCGATTAAGACCCGTTTGTCTTTAAAATATGAGTGATAATCGTGAAAGTTTAAATCAACCTATGAATATTTTATAGGTACTAAGTAAAATGT
Source organism: Thaumatotibia leucotreta (assembly GCA_025490895.1). NCBI lineage: Eukaryota > Metazoa > Arthropoda > Insecta > Lepidoptera > Tortricidae > Thaumatotibia > Thaumatotibia leucotreta. The sequence goes on from JALPQI010013143.1 coordinate 29,765, forward strand.
ATAATTCAATTTACGAGTAGACATAAATGAAAGATATTACGAGTACTTCAAGAAGTTTTTGCATTAATCAATAAATAACTAGATTTAAGTGTTTAGGTACTTAGTTATAGCGCTGCACTATTAATACTACTATGTAGTTGCTATAAATTCTGAATTGAGAATTAATTGAAAGCTGCGGACGTGGGTTCGAATCCCACCTCGGAGATAGGTATTTTTTTAATTGATAGGTATGACATATGATGAATGACATTATTTACTTAATATTATTTTGATTTAAAATAAACTATTAAATAATATTTGTACCATACGAACATTATATATTTCTACTAACATAACTATAAATGACATACCTAATTTTGGTAAAAAAAATTTAAACGGACAATTTGTGGACCTACTATGCAGATTTCAAATAGGGTAAACAGACCTAATGTCTGACCTAACCATCACCACCACCATGATTCGAGTTGGGCGGAAATAATTATAATTGTAAGATTGTAACTTACCTAAAAAGCTGAGACTGAGTTTCTCATCCACAGAATCGTCATCGTTGAAGCACTCCAACTTTTTCGAATTCATGTTTTCAACACTTCAAGTTTCAAAACATAGGTATTCCTTTTTGTTAACGAAGGTCACAACCACTTGTCTCTACACGCACGCACAACTAATTATGTATGAAACATCACAATGTACACTCACTAAATCCTATTTGAAAAGTTTTAAAACACTGGCAGTTTATTTCCGAGAAACTGTTTTACATCGTTCTGTCAAATTTTGAATTTGAAAATGGAACGTTAACCGACCGCGGCGCGCGCGCTGTCGTCCGGCGCGCGACGAAGTACCGACGCGAATGAGCGACGCTCTACTCAGTAGACATGCGGCTATGTTCAGAACGCACAAACTGACCTGCATGCAACTGAGCTAATCTGATTACACAGTAGGTACCTTTCCTCGGTTTTACTTGAATGAAAATTTGTATATTCTCCGAACGGGGCTGTGTTTTATCCGATCCGTTTCAATGCTCTAGTTATGGTCAGATTAATGCCGTGTTGAGCGTTTTTTTCTTCTTCCCGGACTTGTATTTCTCTCAGAAGCGATTTCAGCCTGCAAACCACTTTATGAACGGCTTTTTCTTCGTCTCGCCATACTATTAAGTCTATTCACTTAAATATTATTTTCATTCCTTTATTACACGAGTTTCGTTTACTAGTTTTACTACCAATTTACTTAGATTTATATGAAGTTTTATGATGGCATTTGATCTCCTACAAGACCGCATCGCCTATAATATAAACAATAAACATGTAATATGAAATTGATTTCATCTCATCCACATCGCAAATAGCGATGACATGTTACTGCAATTAATATGAATTCATTTCTTGAGGAATTGGCTTTATCTATAGGTATAGAGATACAGACATACTAAGATTACTAAAAGTATCATAAAAAAACCTATGGAATGACCTCGCTCCACATTATTAGAGGAGATTTATTTTGTACGTCTTTGAATATTCTTACAACTTATTCGTACAAGTAGCAAATAGCAATCTCAAAATACAAATTATGATTGTTCTATCTTTCGTGCTATCCTGTGTTCGCAAACATCAAAACTAATTTAAAATGTGCCTATAATCGCAATTTAAATCAGGACCTGCGTAGGGTTGAACCCCTACATTTATTTTGCATTGTTCCACACGTCACGAGCTTTACAATACCAGCCCCCTCTGGCAGTTTTAGTTTTATTAACAATTTTGGCGAGTGTTAATTTTAAACAAAAGCTTAATAATGCATTGTTTGCTGCGTTTGTTTTAACGCTGGCTTTCAAAATAATGAATTCGAAATAAGAAAACAGTCATTCGAAATTGCTACCACTTTAGACTTTGAACCTACATACAAAAGTCATTACATCTTTTAAACCTAAGTTGTAAACCCTCACAGTTGCACTAATCATACCTTTCACCGTTCCAATTGTCATGTTAGCTCTTTGATCATACGTAATATTAATGGTTCAGAAATTATAAGGTCCGTCAGACAAAATTGACCCGGGAGGCAGCGAACCATTTCGGGATCGTAAAAACACCGGCTGTGTGGGAACCGGGATGGCTCGATATACTTTTTTTACCGCAACTGCCGAAGGAATCACGCTCGATTCGTCTTTTACGGCTTCTTTATTATTATTATTTTATGATGGAAATTTTAATTGATGCTGTCGCGAACTAAGGAGTAGTTACTTGAAATAAAATAAGAGTTTGCTTTATATGTTCGAGTTTACTCTAAAAATACTGTCGAGATGCGGTACCTACGCGGAGTTTTTGCTAATTATACTATCGTTATCTCTACACTATCACAAGAATTTTCATTTGTGTTGTTGTGGTATACCTACATTTTTGAGATCGTGTCTCCACTACCCAAAGGTTGTCTGGAAGAGATCGCTTTTTAGCGATAATGCCGCCTTTTGTGACCTCTGTTTTTGTATTTCTTTTGTTTTGTGAGCTTTTGTTCTATATTACGTGTGACGTGTGCAATAAAGAGTTTTGTATTGTAGGTATTGTATCATGGATGGTCATGACCTCATGAGTCATGGTGTCACGATACCAATTGTTTCGATATGTAGGAGCATCTAGTTTATTCTAGTTCTATACCTAATAGTGTTTGTAATTTTAAAAGCTGCTATGCTATTCTCTTATTGACACATTCGACGCTACGTTCGTCAACGAGCTCGATGTCGAGACAGCCTTGTCTAAAATCCTAGCTGTTTGATTTGACATTAGGAATCGAGGTTGTGGGCGAGTTCGTCGCTGTTTTTCATTAGAGAATACGAGGTTCATACATTAAACGTCAAACTTTCGACGCAATGTAGTTCCAGCTCACGCCGCATTCGTCGCCGAGCACTAGTGTCGTATAAAGTACATTAGTGAATACCATTTTTAGGCTCGACGCTGCCGCAGCACTGACACAGCGCTGACAGCAAGGCAGTTTCCTTAGTGAATAACACTACAGGTGTTCAGTCGAGTGCATTAATATATAGACACATTTGTAAGGGATCAGTATGGAGAAGTGTATATATATTAATGCCCTTGACTGTTCATAATGGCGATGGCGACTGCAGCTGGCCTAGTCAAGATGCCATTCTGCAATCGTATACGATAAGCGATAAGTCCACGTGCCTCGACTTGGCACGTGGACATAACAATGTATAGAAATGATCACGTGACTTTTCGTTCGAATCTGTTATTCTCATACATATATATAAGATCTCAGAATGGCATCTTGCCTAGGCCTGCAGAACTTGACAGGTCTGTTTTGACGTCGATTAAAAAAACGTCTTGATAATAAAAAGCTTTTGCTTCAGTCCTCCTCCTACGAGTGCTTTTTTCGTTCTAATCTTACTCTTTATTGTTAACTTCTTCAACATTCCCTGGCTTGTAAACAGTGATTAAATTTCTAATCTTCATAGTTGTGTCATACTTACATATGTGTGACATACTTACTTAATATGTATGACACAGCTATGAAGATTAGAAAATTCCATATTATGAAACCAGCCAGGCAGGCAAAGTTTGGCATAGAAGATAATGTTGCAAAATAGTAATATTGTGCCTGTTCTTATTCTTATTACGGTTCTTGCTTATGTCAAGCAAATACACCAAAAGATAGCTTTTGGCATTACATCTCTACGTGGGCTGAACATAGTCACAAAAATGAAACTACAGGTTGCAACTTGAAATTTATAAAAACTTGAAACCCACACGAGAATGCTAACATATATTATACAAGGCTTTACACTAAAGCTGACCTAGATTCACGTCAGGTGGCATTGTGAGTTATTTACTATAATAAAATATGTAGTGAGGTAAATAGGTATGCTAGTGTGTTTGTGGCCTGGTAGGTGGTAGGTAGGTGGCTAGAACGTTTTAGAAACAAATTCCATTCAGCGAAATTGCAAAGTCATAAATGTTGTTCAAGTTTTAGTTTACCTACGTCACCTATGTACGTAAATAATATTTTACAATAATATTCTTATGATGACATACCTTGATAGGTAGGTAGGAGGGTAGATGACATATTATAGTGCAGTATACTATTTAACACTTACCATTACAGAATTACTTGTACATATATTATACACTCAACCAATTGGAACTGCATTCTACTTTAAATGAAGGCATGAAAACTATATACGCATCAACTTACAATTTTCGACAACCGAACGATACATTTATTTAAAAATGAGTAAGGAAACTCAAAAAATCATGACTAGCTTAAGAGCGCTCGTACACCTGTAAGTTCTTACGTAAGTTACGGAGCTATACTAAGGAATGAGAAGTGAATATAACTATCTCATTCCTTAGTATAGCCCTGTCCCTCTAACTTACGTAAGAACTTACAGGTGTAATAGCGGCCGTACACCTGTGAGTTCTTACGTAAGATATAGCCACGCGGCTATACTAAGGAATGAGAGGTGAATATCACTATCTCATTCCTTAGTATAGCCTCGTCCCTATAACTTACGTAAGAACTTACAGGTGTACGGCTGGCTTAAGGCTGGCCTAAAACTGATGTCGACCTAGACACACCAAAATCCGAATATAGCGAACCAATTTTACCTACGCCTTTATCTTTCCTTCATCGTGTTAAAGTCGTTCTTTTGAAAGTGCCTGACGCAATATTATTTAATTCGCTCTCTTAAATATCACTTCCTTCAAGTCCGGTCAAGTGTGACTTAACCATGCACCTGAACGTAGAGACGTTTATAAAACTGATTAACTTAATAAAATAAACCTTTTTTTTTTCATCTGAGGTCACTGACTGAAAACTGGTGGCATCGATTGAACGTTTTAGGGTGCCTTTGCACCAGAGCTATGCTATGTAAATAAATAAATAGATAATAAAAATAACTACCACCCTAATCATCACGCGGGTGGCGTAAGAGCCGACTAAAAGATTATATGCTCGTATTGTGTCATTTCTCAACTTATCCCCATTTCAACTTCCCTACCCATTTTTAGGGTTCCGTAGCCAAAATGGCAAAAACGGAACCCTTATAGATTCGTCATGTCCGTCTGTCCGTCTGTCCGTCTGTCACAGCCAATTTACTCGGAAACTATAAATGCTACAGTAACGAAATTTGGTAAGGATATGTGTTGTATGAACCGCTACAGGAATGTGATACTAAATTGTAAAAAAAACCATTGGGGTGGGGGCCCTCCATACATGTAACTGAGGGATAGAATTTTTTTTTTAGTTGTACATAAGCGTGTGGGGTATTAATAGAAAGGTCTTTGAAAATGATATGAAGTTTTGTACATCACATTTTTATTTAAGCACATCGTTTTCGAGATATCAGGTCTCAAAGTCTGAAAAATGTGTCCCCCCCCCCTCTATTTTTTAAACTACGCGATATAAAATTCTGAAAAAAATATATGTTATGCACATTAATAAACTCTATCAACGATTTTTGGTTTGATAAAATTATCTCCTATAGTTTTTGAGGTAGGTTGATTTAACTGTATTTTTTTAATAATAAATTGATAATGGTACGGAACCCTTTGCGCGCGAGTCCGACTCGCACTTGGCCGGTTTTTTTTTTCTTACTGACAACTACTTGATGACATACAGTATGATCATCACTTCACTTCACTTCATCAGCCTATGATAGTTCACTGCTGGACGTAGGCCTCTCCTATTAATTATGCGTAAAGACGCATTAGAAGGTACATGCCCATAATCGTCACGCTGGGCAAGCGGATTGGCGATCGCAGTAATGTGTCCACTCTGATGACGCTGCTGCCCATCATCCATCTTTTATCCAATAATGGTCAGTGACACTTCAATCCCTTAGTCGACTCTTACGACACCCGCAGGAGGAGTTGGGGTGGTGACAAATGTATTCTTACTGCCGTCACCACACGGCCGGTATGATCATCACTTAATAAAATATTTAAATCAGGATAAAAACTGGATAAATGTAACACCATAAACCATAAATACATATACACGCGGCCCTATTTCACCGTGGTACAGGCGCGACAAATTGTAAAAAATACTGTTTCTCCTATTGCCAGTGTCGATAGGCTACGGTTACCGCTTATTATTCGACAGCCGTGTGTTTGCTTGCCAGTATACAAAATGTGTTGCATGAACTTTAATAAATTATAAGTTAATAGCTAGTTTTTTGCGGATTAAAATTTAAGTTGTCCCGAAGACACGACAACTGTAGCGAAATTAAGACAAGCCGAACCTCATTAACAAGAATAAACGAAAATCCTTCTAAACCTTGTGACAATTGTCACGACCTTCGGAAAATAAAAAGTAATGCTTTATCAACAATGTAAACACATTTTTTCTAAACAACCTCATGTTGGTAGCAGACATGAGGAGATGGACTATGCTGTACCGGTCATCATGGTGATATAGGGGCCTGCGGTACTACCGCGAAAAAAGAAATTCGTAAATTTCGAGGATTTGTCACTCTCACTCTAATAACGCTTTCGTTTGAGTGACAGAGAAAAATCCTCGAAATTTACGAATTTCGATTTTCGTATGATGATTGAATTGAGTACCGTAGTCGCATTTTGGAATGATCACGGAACCCTAATATGACTAGTCTTACCGCACTCGATTTTTCAAGGCGTGACGAGGTAATCGAGGTATATTTAAATATTTCGTACCTATCTTGTCATTATAAGTAATTTACATAATTATCCATTATTTTAAAGAAATTCAGGTCTCCTCTGCAATAAATTAAAACGACACGATCAAGAGGTCTCTCTCACATAGTATTTCTATGAAAAGTTGGTCTGTGGTGACAATTTAACGCAATTATACTTTAATCTCGCCGCTATTACAAACCTCGTATCTGCGACACTCATTTTATAGAAAAAACACCCGTATTAAGAGTGAAGGAAAGGCGACTTTTCTATGAATTGCAATCGCAGTAGATCTGATCTTAAGTAAGTATACCAACGATATGTAAGTAAGTGCGAATTATAGAATCATTAAACGTGTTTAAGTAAGATGTCGTTCAAGGGAATCGCGTCTGATCACAGACACATGTCTAAATAGATGTCGCATTATACTGTAAGGTAAGGTGGGGTAAGATTGAACGGTTTTTTTAATGGGGTAAGACAAAAAGTCGTCCTTCAGGCACAGCGTATACAGGTAGCTTTTTGTCTTACCCCATTAAAAAACCGTTCAATCTTACCCCACCTTACCTTACTTGTAAATAGGTACAGTAGCAAGCTATAATGTTCGCATATCAGTCACTGGTAAGAAACTCGGCTTCATAGAGCGTTTTCCCTCTCGAACTTATGTGACGTTTATGCAATATTAGTAGTAGGTAGCAAACTGTCGCTAATGGGTACATTACAAAAATCCCACATTATTTTTATTTTATTTGTCGCAAATATTGCCAGTCTAATGGATAGAGCAGCTACTGAAGCTTTTGCACGTAGGTACCCGTAACATACCCTAACTAAAAATGGATTTATTTCTCCCACCTCCAGCGTTTGGCAAACTTACCACTTAGGGTTTTTTTTCTTTGGACATCTAAAATTGGAATTTATTTTTCTTGAAAAGGTGTCGTTTATCAAATTTGTGTTTTTATTTTTCTTTGTTTTTTAGTAGTACCTACCTAGGATAAAATTACCTGTCTGTACCAGGCTTATTGTAACCATGCAAGCAAAGTAAGTACAGTCAAGGGCATTAATATATATACACTTCTCCATACTGATCCCTTACAAATGTGTCTATATATTAATGCACTCGACTGTACCTAGTGTACATACTCATATGAGTACATGCTTGATTCGTTTCACGAGCCGATTAGCATGCTCTAGATTTTAGAACGAAAGCAAAACTAAATGTTCGACTATTACTTTTGTTTAACTAACTTATGTGCAAAATATTACAGAAAATTTTCCTTACATTTCTGGTAAATAGCGACGGAATAAACTACTATTATTTACATACAGGTCGTCCCAAAAGTATGGGACATGAAGGGAAAGTACCTTGAATATCGTAGATAGGATATTTCCCTGAAAGAAGACTTTATTTTATTTTGAAAACTAAATAATACTGCATCAAAAAAAGAAACAAAAAAAACTTAGTTTTTTCTGGGCATCGAACCTACTTTAATACGAAAAAAAAATTTTTTTTTTCGTAATTTTATGATGTCATTCGAAAGAATGGATATAAAATAACATTTTTTCTTAAGAAACAAAGTATCTGACACTAAAGGGTGCCTGTCGTGACGCATAACGTCGATTGTCCTAAAATTTTTTGGCCGAGAATGTATGGCATAATGTTACATGGCGGCTACTTGCTTAGCCTACTTAATTTTGCGCATACACGTTTAAAATACCTACACCATATTTATTCTAATATTGATTACTCGAATGTCGAATGACCTAAAGCATAATAATCCTAATGTTCATTGTAATAAATATTGTTTTCCCTACTACTCGAACTGTCAATTTTCACTGCGCCTACTTTTATCATGTCCGAAATTTCATTCAAAAAGGCATTTTAATAACAACATGCAAAACATTTGAACAACAGGGTGAATGGTTAAAAAAAATGTTCAAGTAATAAACCAGGGTAAAACCGACGTGGATTGGTTAGGTTTCGAAACTAGGGCGGAGTGAATGGCGTAGTCTTTAAATACTTAAGTATTTTTAATCAATTGTTTACACATCCTCATATTTACAAAGCCAAAAAAGGGGGGGGACGGGGGGGCGAAGCCCCCCACCAGGGGGGCTCGGGGGGCGAAGCCCCCCGCATTAAAAAAGTAATAATCTGAACATCCCCTACCTTAACCTGGATAGGTTCGTTAGGTACCTTTTATCCCTTAGAGCGGAAATAGAAGCCCCGCGCAGCGGGGCTTCGTCGACCGGTTCCCAGGTCAAAATTGCTCACTTAAATTCTTTGGACAACAGGGCGAATTATTTAGTAATAGTTAAGTATAAGGAATAAAAAAATATTTTTAAAGCTAGTTAAAGGTAGGTAATCACTATTAGTACATTAAATAGTAGGAACATCACCATTATGCACTATAATTTTTCGATACATATACATTAGACACGAAAATCATTAGGACAAACAATATTTAGGAACAACCCAGTTAGGATTAACAATTTCGGCATAGCAAAAATATGCGCAACAATGTTTATGCCATTCATTTTTCGGCGGAAAGTTGTTATGCGACAAATTTTTCGAAATAAAAACATTATGCCACCCGATATAGACCCGAAACTAAAAGAATAACCAAAAATGTTTGACCAAATATTGAAAAAAAATTGTAGTTGTTTCGATTTCCGGGTGAAGCAAGTCATTTTTTGGAAAACTTTGAATGCAATTTTATTTGCCTTTAAAAATAACAAAGTCTTCTTTCAGCAAAATATCCTCTCTTGAATATTTGAGGTACTTTCCCTTCATGCCCCATAGTCGTGGGACGCCCTGTATAGGCAACTTATTGCAGTATGTCCTTGTAACCTTTTGAAAGCGAGGAACTAAATCGATGAAAGACTATTCTGACGGCTATAAAGACAGTCTTCTGTTTTGCCCTAAACATTCCGGGATCTGGATGCTTAGCCAAGTTGCCAATCGCTAACGCTTAGTAGAGTATCGTAGTTTTCACTCTCTGTCACTCTTTCCTATTAGTCGGACAAAGACAGTTAGCTGCCTTTCGTTTACGATTGACGATTAAGCGTTAGCGATTGACAACTTGTCTAAGCACCCTGACACTAGGTATAAAGACAGTCTTCTGTTTTGCCCTAAACATTCCGGGATCTGGATGCTTAGCCAAGTTGCCAATCGCTAACGCTTAATAGAGTATCGTAGTTTTCACTCTCTGTTACTCTTTCCTATTAGTCGGACAAAGACAGTTAGCTGCCTTTCGTTTACGATTGACAATTAAGCGTTAGCGATTGACAACTTGTCTAAGCACGCTGACACTAGGTATAAAGACAGTCTTTTGTTTTGCCGCAAACATTCCAGGATCTGGATGCTTAGCCAAGTTGCCAATCGCTAACGCTTAGTAGCGTATCGTAGTTTTCACTCTCTGTCACTCTTTCATATTAGTGCTACAAAGACAGTTAGCTGCCTGTCGCTTACGATTAACGATTAAGCGTTAGCGATTGACAACTTGTCTAAGCACCCTGACACTAGGTATAAAGACAGACTTTTGTTTTGCCGCAAACATTCCGGGATCTGGATGCTAAGCCAAGTTGCCAATCGCTAACGCTTAGTAGCGTATCGTAGTTTTCCCTCTCTGTCACTCTTTCATATTAGTGCGACAAAGACAGTTAGCTGCCTTTCGCTTACGATTGACGATTAAGCGTTAGCGATTGGCGACTTGTCTAAGGACCCTGTTAATAATAACATTATATTCGGCAAATGTAGGCTTAATCACCCATGTCAAACCGTTCCCAAGCATTATAACTCGATTATAATTATGCGACCATCAAAAGAACAGTATATTTTCGTTGAGGCGGTTTTATGATTTAAATTCATACCATGACCGCGCTCCACATTCTTTAATC